>JAMXBD010001770.1:0-294867 GCA_024138025.1 Combretum micranthum
GTAATGTAAAGTAGATATGACTAATATGTCACGCCCCAAAGGTACCCTAAACATGACAACCCGCCACACTCAATATTAAAGCTTAAGTTTGACAACCTTAGTCATTCCCAAAAGCTTTATATTAAGTGTAAGACGTACTTTCACAACTTTAGAGAACCATACATGGAATTATGAAGCTTAAGAAGATACAATAACAAATTAAGAAAAGAGGATTCATAATATTCAATTACTTATAACAACGATCTTTACAACTTAGGGTCATTTCCCTTTGATTACTAATCTATTACAAGGATATTTGTACATCAATACTAATACTACACTCCATCTAAAATTTCCTTTATCCAAAGAAATTACCTGATCGCAGAGTCTTCGTGGCCTTAACCATAAATAGGGAAACTGCAAAAGATATCTATGGGGTATAAGCTAACAGGCTTAGTGAGAATTATTTCCATAAATAACTTCTTGTAACAAAGTTTCAAACAAGTTAATTAAGCAAACAAATGGCATGTAACATACACGTGGGCAAACAAGGCATATAGTTTTCCGGGAACTATATGTCGAATGGATTTGCGCCCTCCATTCGGGGTTTGGTGATACATAACCTCAAAACAAGTAGTTTTAATAAAAAGTTTTATGCTTTCGATCAATATCGCCAAGCACATGAAGTCTACTTGAATTGAGCCTTGCTTTCGGATCTTCTGCCAAGCATTTCCTTTTTCCATAACGCCGCCAAGCAATCGCTTTCGGAATCTCTGCCAAGTGTTGCTTTCGACATGAGCTTACTATCCTTCTCAACCAAGGATAATAACCCAAAATGCAATGTGACTCACTTCGTGGTATGCATGAATCCATTTATTTATGATATCATAACATTATTATTATCAAGTTTAAGGTGATCAAAGCATTTTATACAAAGCAAGTGTTATACTAAAACAAACATTTTAAATCAATTCCGGCCTCGATATTCTTAGGATTCTTTCAAAGAATTAATTAACATACATATCCATTTTCCTTTTTCCTAACTCTAATGCAACTAAATTACAAGCACAACAAGTATAGCATTTAACGGAAATAAACTCACGATGCCGTGTCGACTATTCTTCTACGCGGATGAGTCGTTCACATACTCCACTCAATCGAAATAATCTTCGGGATATAGGTATCCTTCCTCGGAGTCACCTAGCCAAAGAAAATACCCACAATGAGTATTTCTTGATGATTTTCTTGAATTTTGACAAAACAATGTCAAAAGAACATTAAAGTTCGTATAAAGGAATGTTTCAACTTAAAATGGCCATAACTTGGTCATTTTAACTCGGAATCGCGCATATAATATACCGATTTCTACCTACTCAAAAAGATCTATCTATTTCTAAAATTACTTTTAACAAATAAGGTCATATAGACTTCAAAACAGTGGCAACAAAATTCACTATGGATTTTCTAATGCAAAAACAACTTTGGTTTAAGAAATCAGAATTTGTTTGATAAATACTTAGTTATCTATATAGTTGAAAATTTCTCTTTTTATGGTTACTTAGCTCATATTCATTCATGCTCAAGTGTTTGTTGTCCATTCATGTTGCTCAAGTAAAAATCATGTCGGTTTTGGAGTTTTTAGAAAAATATAGTTTACGTGAATTCTTTTTTGTAAATCTCTTGAAATGAACATTTTATTTCCTTTGTTTTCTAAAGATGATTTATGTTGACATATATATATATATATATATATTTCCAAGTAACTTTTTGAAAATAACTTTTCTTTTTTCTATGTTTTCTATATTAATACTATTTTTCCTATTTATTTTTCCTATTCAATTTTCTTTGTCTATTTGTTTACAAAAATCTTTCATTTGAAAATTCCTCATTCTTTCCTCGTATTATGTTTTTCATAAAAATTATCCTTGCATAAAAATTTATTTTCTTTATAAAAACAAAGTTGGATAATAAGTGTTTTAAGAAACTTTTTATAGTAGTTTCTAAAATCTTAGTGGTTTCTTCTTGTAACTTGAAAAGAGATAACTTTATTTTTGTTTTAAACCATAGATCTTCTACTTTACATAACTTGTTTCTAAGTGTCAAAATCTCCTTTTTGTCAATTTATTTTTATAACTTGAAACTTTGGACAACAATTTAAATAAACATGAATTATGAGAAAATAATAACAAGCAAAATAACACAAGTAATAACGTCAAGTATTGGAGTCTTAGCTTTTTAAGGCTCTCGGGACTAAGAAGTAGACTAGTCCCAAAATAAAAATAAAATGAAAGAAAGAAAAATTTATTTTGACTTGATGAGGACAATTCTAAGACTAGAGACTAGTCTTAAAATAACAAGGAATGAATAAATAAATTGCAATGGAATAAATAAATAAATTGTGTTACATAAAATAAATAAATTGCAAGTGAGCTTATATGCTCTAAAGAATATGTATATATATATAGATAATAATACTTAGATATAGTAACAATAATATGAACATAAATAGATTTTTCATGAACAAGAACAATACATGAACATAATGTAGCTTCCATAACTTTTAGTCTTTGGAAACTCACACTATGGTCATGTAAAGTTACATGACATGAAGAAGAAGAAAATAATAGAAGATGGTTACCTAAAGAAGATTTTGGTAGTAGTATGTGGTTATGGGATTTGTTGTAGGTAGAAGTTGTTTTGAAATTATTTTGAGAGAGTTTTGGGATGGTAGTTGGAGAGAGTTTTGAGAGGTGAATTTGAGAGAGTTTTAGTGTAGAATTTGTGGGTAGTGAATGTGTGAAAGAAGTGAAAGAGGAGGGGGGTATTTATAGGAAAATGTGGAGTGATTTTTGTATGATTAAAATAAAAAAATTGAAACAAAATTGAGGAGAGAGGGGAGGGGGTAGCACCGACCATGTTGGATAGAGAGGGGGAGAGATTTTATTTTTTTGATTTTTGTTAAATAAATGTAGTAATATGTAAGGTAGATGTGAAATAAAGCTATGGGAAAGGTAAAAAGTGAGGGTTATAAGTTATGGAGTGTGTAAGAGTAGGTGTAAGAAAAAGTAGAGATAAAAGAATAGTGTAGAATAGTAATAAATAGTGTAATATAAAGTAGATATAACTAATAAAGTATCGGTAGTAAGAAAATACGCTTATAAATGCGATATCTGTTATTTTTACTTACCGAAAAATTACGAAATTGATATTTTTGAAAACCTTGTATTTTTACGAGTCTAACGGTGTATTTGAAATATTTTTACTATTCCGGGGTCCTGGACACGTTTTTCAAGAATCATGTCCGATCGGGTTCGAGACGAGTTGTGGTTTCACTAATCTAATCTTTTTACGTAGCCTTAGATAATTCCGCACTATTCTATATTCTAAACTTCTACTTATCTTCACCGAGTTTCTTATTGAGGAGTGTCGGACTTAAGCTATTTCGTCTAACTAGGATTTTGTTGACCATTAGGACTCCGGTTGACTTCTAGTTTAGGGTTTTAGGTTTAAACCGATTCCAAAAATTTTGGGGGTTTACAAATAAAGTACCAATAGTAAAAAAATACGTGTATAATTGCGATATTTGTTATTTTTACTTATAAAAATATTACAAAATTGATATTTTGAAAACCTTATATTTACGAGTCTAATGATATATTCGGAATATTTTTACTATTCCAAGCTCCGGAACACGTTTTTCAAGAACTGTATCGATCGGGTTCGAAACGAGTTATGGTTTTACTAATCGAATCTTTTTACGCTTCCTTGGGTAATTACGCACTATTCTATGTTCTAAACTCCTACTTACTCTTATTGAGTTGCTTATTCGGGATTACCGGACTTAAGCTATTATGTCTAACTAGGGTTTTGTTGATGTTTAGAGTTCCGGTTGACTTCCGGTTTAAGGTTTTAGACCAAACTGATTCCAAAAATTTGGGGGTTTATAGTTAGTAACTACCATGCTATTATTGATTGTCACAACTTGGTAGTAGAGTTTAGTCTACTAAATGGGGACCAGTTTGTACACAAACTTGAAGTGCAAAGGCCTCCAGTTCTACCTACTTATGAGTTATGGGATAGATTTATCTTATCCATGGTAGCCTTAATGGTAGAAGAAAAACAAAAGGCAGACCTTGCTTAGGTACCAATAGCATGTGAATACCCCGACGTTTTTCCCGAAGATCTACTAAGGTTATCACCAGAAAGAGAAATTGAGTTATGTAATGCTTTGGTGCTAGGTATTATACCCATATCAAAAACACCATATTATATGGCACCAATAGAACTTGCAGAGTTAAAGGTTTAGTTAGAAGATCTACTTAAGAAGAAGTTTATTAGACCCATTGTGCCATCCTGGGGAGCTCCAATTTTGTTTGTAACAAAAAAGATGGTAGCATGAGGTTATGTATAGATTACACAAAGCTCAACTAGGTAACTATCAAGAATAAATATCCTTTACCAAGAATAGATGATCTGTTTGACCAATTGGTAGGAGCACAAGTGTTCTTAAAGATTGATCTTAAGTTAGGGTATCATCAGATGCAAATTAGAGCAAAGGACATTCGAAAGATAGCCTTCAGGATTAGATATGGGAATTATGATTTTGTAGTTATGTCGTTTGGTCGGACAAATGCACTAGCCAAATTTATGGACCTTATGAATAGAGTCTTTAACGATTATCTATTTTTGTTTGTAGTGGTCTTTATAGTTGATGTTCTAATGTATTCTAAAACCAAAGAAAAACATGAAGAGTATTTAAGATTAGTTCTGAGCTGATTACAGGATGAGAAGTTGTATGTTAAGTTCACAAAATGTGAGTTCTAGTTAGAGCAAGTATCTTTCTTGGGGCATATTATTGATGGAGGTGGGATAGCAGTAGATCCGATAAAGTAAAGGTAGTGGTTGAATGGCCAACTCTAAAAGTATATAAAAAATTAGAAGTTTTCTAGGAATGGTAGGTTACTACAAAAGGTTTGTAGATGATTTCTTTAACATAGCAAGTCCTCTAACTCGACTAACCTAAAAAGGAGTAAAGTATGTTTAGGATGAAAACTATGAGAATAGCTTCTAGCAGCCGAAGAAAAAGCTAATATATGCATCAGCTCTAGCCTCACTAGTGAGTGGTGAGGAGTATACCATATAATGATGCATCTATACAAGGATTAGGTTGTGTGTTTATGTAAAGAGACAGGGTGTTTCATACCGTAATAGGGCACTCTAGTAGCATTGATGCCCCTTGTAAACCCCTAAATTTCTAGGGTAAAGTTGGATAAACCCTAACCTTAGTCAAATCGAAGTTTCAAAAGTCAACTAAGATTAAGATAATCTAGCAATTTCAACTTTGGCAATCCTGCGCTAGAAACCTAAGAACAAAAGAAATAAGTTAATGGTGGATTATAGTTCGGAATAATATAAGATCGCTTAAATAGATTAGATTTGTTAAAATTCAATTCGTTTTGAACCCTAACGGGATCAGTTCCCCAAAAACGTGTTGCAGTGCTCGAAATAGTAAAAATGTTCCAATAACACCAAAAGACTTGTAATTATACAAGGATTTCAAAAATATTAGTTTCGTAATTTTTTTGTAACTAAAACTATCAAATATAGCTCTTTACGCATATTTTTATTACTACCGATATTTTATTTGTCTAGTCTACTATTCATTGTATAATTTCTACTATTCATTACTATTTCACCATCTCTATTTTTTCTTACAACCTATTTCTTACAATCTACACAGCTATTCATACACTTCCATATTTTCAAAACAACTTTATTCACACCACATCTTACACATTACTACTTTTCATTACAAAAATACAAATTCAATCAACTCTCTCCCTTCCCATGCTTTGTACCACCGGCCCCATCTCTTTCTCTTTCTCTATTATTTTTCTTTTTCATTTTATTTTATTACACTTAATTTCCCTCCATCTTCAACTATAAATACCCCCTCTCCCTCCAGTTCTTTCACACTTCTCATTTTTCCTACCAAAACTCTACCAAAATCTTTCCTCAAAATCTCTCTCCAAATAATCCTTAGAGTCAAACACCGAAATCAAAAGCCTAAAAATCGAACAAAGTTAAAACTTAATTCTTAACAAGATCAAAAAACGAAATTTCTTAATCTTGAGAAAAAGAAAACCCTCAAAACAAAATAGAAAATCCAACTATCGATTGAATCAACATCCGTATATTAATCAAATCACCTATTCGATTCCCAACATGCAAATCAAGACAATATATCCAAATAATGCTCGACAACGAAATACTAAGATCTTAAATCCTTCGGTGAATTTTAGAATCAAACGTTTCAATTTTCACCAAAAGTCAAACTGAGTCAACCCTTAACCCTAGACTAGGTTAAACGATCCTGAGAACTGAAAACTATTAAATAATCATAAATAAAATGAGATAAACCATAGATATCGAATTAAAAATATAATACGGTCAAAACTCCAAAATTATATGATCTTACGAATAACTCAACAAACCGGAAGTCAAACTGGAACCCTAAAAGTCAACAAAGCTTATAACAAACCCTAGTGTTTGAGATCCGGCAATCCCGTGCTCTTAAACCCTAAACAACAAAATGAAAATAATTGTTGATAGTTCGTAATAATATAGGAAACTTAAAAATATCAGATTCGCAAAATTCTAGTGTCTTTCGGATCCGAATAGGATCAGTTTTCAAAAATTGTGCCCTGATACATCGAACGGCAAAAATATTCCGTTAATACCAATAGACTCGTAAAAATATAAGGTTTTCAAAAATATTAGTTTTAGAATTTTTCGGTAGCTAAAAATTATAAACATCGCATTTATACGCGTATTTTTATTACTACCAGTATTTTAATTGTCTAGTTTACTATTCATAGTACTTTTCTACAATTCATTACTTTTCCTCTATCTCTACTTTTTCTTACTACCTATTCTTATACCTACATACCTATTTCTTGCAATTTTCTTTTCCCATAAAAATTCTACACCATATATTACTAAACTTCTCTCACACTTTTCTTCTAAAATTAATTTATAATCAATTTTCTCTCTCTCCCTTCTTCATTGCCATCCACACTCCTCTCTCTCTTCTCTTCAATTATTTTCTTTTTCAATTAATTTAATTACATCTAATTTTCACTCTAAAATTCTATAAATTCCCCTTTCCTCCTTCATTCTTTCACACCATTCATTCTACTATCAAAACCCTCTCAAATTCACTACACAAACAATCTCCACAATATTTTCCTCTACCAAAATTCTCTTTCACCAAATATTCCCAAAATTTCTCTCTATACACAATACACCTACCATTTCTTAATAACCACATAACCATACATTCACTACCATCTTCATACCACATAAACAATTTAGATAAAAATTTCTTCCAACCATTTAGTTTATACATGTCATGTAACTTAACATGACTATGGTGTTGTTTTGAAACTCATATGAGTAGTAAAAGCAACAACATATTTATATTTTGTTCTTGTACATGAACTTCCTATTTTATTATGTTGTTATGTTGATTTTATTATTCATATCTAACTAAATATATTTATGTATTTATATATAATCTTTAGAGCATATAAGCTCACTTGTTATTTATTTAATTTCATGCTATTTCTTTAAGACTAGTCTTTCTAGTCTTAGATTTGTCCATATCAAGTCAAAACAACCTTTTCTTTATTTTTTTTAATTATTTTGGGAATAGTCTATTCTTAGTCCCAGGATGCCTTGATCCAATAATTAACCGGGATACCTTGATGAAGCTAAGGTTCCCAATACTTGATATTTTTATCTTGCTTATTATTATTTTTTTAGTATTTTCTTATATTCTTATTATTTTACATGCTCATAATACTTGTATCTACATAATGATATTGTCTCAACTAAAATATAAAGTAGAATTTTACTTTATTAAAGGAACTCTGTCACACCCCAACGGGTACCCTAAACGTGACAGTCCACCACACTCAATATTAAAGCTTAAGTATGACAACCTTAGCCATTCCTAAAAGCTTTTATATTAAGTGTAAGGCGTACTTTCACAACTTCAGAGGACCATATGTGGAAATATGAAGTTTAAGAAGATATGAATAACACATTTAAGATAAGAGGATTCATAATAATCATTTATTCGTATCAATGATTTTTCAAACTTAGGGACAATTCCTTTGTTTACTAATCTATTACCGGAGCATTTATACATCATACTAAAATACTACATTTTATCTAAATTTCTATTACTCAAAAAGAATTTACCTGTCCGCATGGTCCACGTGGCCTTAACCATAAGTAAGGAAACTGCAAAAGATATCTATCGGGGTATAAGCTAATAGGCTTAGTGAGAACTATTTCCATAAATAACTTCTTGTAACAAGATTCAATCAAGTTGATTTAATCAAACAAATGTAATGCACAAGCACGTGGGCAAACAAGCATATAGTTTTCCGGGAACTATATGTTGAATGAATTTATGCCATCCATTCGGGGTTTGGTGATACGTAACCTCAATTCAAGTAGTTTTAATTAAAAAGTTTTCTTGCTCACGAGCACACATCGTCGAGCATTCCGATTCTACTTGATTGACCTTGCTTTTGGATCTACCGCCAAGCATATTCCATTAAGCCGCCAAGCAATCGCTTTCGGATCTCCCGCCAAGTGTTGCTTTCGACATGAGCTTACTATCCTTCTCACCCAAGGATATAACCCAACAATGCAATGTGACTCACTTCGTGGTATGCATGAGTTCATTAATTTATAAAGTCATAACATAATTATTTTCAACTTTATGGCGATCAAGGAATTTCACACAAATCAATATTAAACTAAAACAACCACTTAGAACAATTATGGCTTCGATATTCTTAGAATTCTTTCAAGGAATTATTTTACATGCATATCGGTTTATCTTTTCCTAACTCTAGTGCAACTAATTTACAAGCACAACAAGTATAGCATTTAATGGAAATAAACTCACGATGCCATTGTCGTCTATTTCTAAGCGGATGAGTCGTTCACACACTCCACTTAATCGTAATAGTTCTCGGGGTAAAGGAATCCTTCCTCGGGGTCACCTAGCCAAGGAAAATTTCCACAATGAGTTTTTCTTGATGATTTTCTTGAATTTTGACAAAACAATGTCAAAGAACTCTAAAGTTCGTATGAAGGAATGTTCCAACTTAAAATGGCTATAACTTGGTCATTTTAACTCGGAATCACGCATATAATATACCGATTTCTACCTACTCGAAAAGATCTACCCATTTCCAAAATTGTATTCAACAAACAAGGCCATATAGGCTCTGAAAAAGTAGCGACAAAATTCACCACGGATTTCCAAGTAAAAACAACTTTGGTTCAAGAAATCAAAATTTGTTTGATAAATACTTAGTTATCTATATAGTTGAAAAATTCTCTTTTTATAACTATATAACTCATATTTAAGCATGCTCAAGTGTCTTGTTGTCCAATTATTTTTCTTAGGTAAAACAATGTCGAGTTGAAACTTTTCGGAAATTGTTTTTGTAAATTTCTTTGAAATGAATACCTTGCTTTCCTTGTTTTCTAAAAATGTTTTATGTTGGTTTTATTTATCTCTTTCCAAGTAACTTTTGAAAATAAAATTTTCCACTTTCTAAGTTACTCTAATACTATTTTGAAGTCTTTTAGGAAATATGCTTTTCTTCATATTCATTCTTCTTGCGCAAATTCCTTTGTTCATTTGTTTTTGCAAAAATCTTTACTTGAAATTTCTCATTCTTTTTTATATCTTATGTTTTTCATAAAGTCATCCATGCATGAAAATTTGTTTTCTTTATAAAAATAATGTGGAATAATTAAGAACTTTTTGTAGAAAACTAGTTTCTAAAATATTATTATTTCCTCTTGTAACTTTGAAAAGGAATAACTTTATTTTTGTTTTCAAATCATAGATTTCCTTTTCCTATTTGTAAAGGTCTTTTCTTGACAAAAAATTCCTTAGCCATTCATCTTATTTATCTTTTTATGAAAAGAACCATTTTTATCAACAAAATATTTTCTTTTGAAAAATAAGGTGGAATAATAAAGATTTTAGTAGCTTTTCAAAGCAAAAGTAGTTTATAAAATTATAGTGAGTTCTTTTTGTATCACGAAAATGATTGAGTTTATTTTTGTTATCTTATATATTTTTATGCTTCATAAACTTATTTTCAAGTGACAAAAATCCTTCTTTTGTTTAATTAGCTTTAGAAAATAAAATTTTTGGAGTCTTAGCTTTTTCAAGGCTCCCGGGACTAAGAAGTAAACTAGTCCCATAATGAGATAAAATGAAAGGAAAAAAAAACTTGTTTTGACTTGATGAGGACAAGTCTAAGACTAGAGTCTAGTCTTAAAACAACTTGGAATAAATAAAATGCATTGAAGTAAATAAATTGCATGAAAGGTAAATAAATTGCAAGATCATGAGCTTATATGCTCTAAATAGTATATATAGCTATATAGATATAGTAGATAGTTATGAACATAAAAGAGACATAAATAAACATAAGAGATGAATATAAAAGAAACATGAACATAAAGGAATTATGATCATGGACAAAAACAAAGTATGAACCTATTGTTGCTTTCTTAATCTTCATGGTTTTAGAAAACACACATTAAGTTCATACGAAGTAAATGAACATGGAAACTTCTTGAAGAATTTTTACCTAAAGGAGATGAGCTAAAGAGGACTTCTTGGAGAGAAATTCTTGAGAGATTTTGAGAGAGTAATTTTAGTATAGAAGTGGTGTGAAAGAAGTGAAGGTATGAGGGGTATTTATAGGAAAATATGGGAGATAATTTGTGTTAATTAAATAATTGAAAAATAAAACAATTGAGGCCATATTGGGGGGGGGGGGGGGGGGGGGGGGGGGGGGGGGGGGGCCATGCATGGGGGAGGGGTATTTGATTTTTTTTTTTTTTTTTACTTTTTGGAAAAATAAAAGATGTAATATGTAAAGTAGATGTGATATAAAGTTATGAGAAAGGTAAAAAGTTAAGATTATAGGTTATGCAGAGTGTAAACATAGGTGTAAGAAAAGTAGAGATAAAAGAATAGTGTAGAATAGTAATGAATAGTGTAATGTAAAGTAGATATGACAATTAAAGTACCGGTAGTAAGAAAATACACGTATAATAGCTATATCTGTTATTTTTACTTACCGAAAAATTACGAAACTGATATTTTTGGAAAACTTATATTTTTACGAGTCTAACGGTGTATTTGGAATATTTTTACTATTCCGGGCTTCCGGCAATATTTTTCGAGAACTGTGTCCGATCGGGTTCGAAGGACACCCGAATTTCGCGAAACTGAAATTTTTATAAAACCTATGGTTATTACGAACTATTCTAGCTGATTATCCCAACTTCGTTTTCTAGGGCCAAAGAAAACGGCAATGCCGGATTTAGTTAGATACGGTAAACTAGGGTTTTGTTGACCTTTAGGGTTCCGTTTGACTTCCGGTTTAGGGTTTTATGCTAAACCGATTCCGAAAATTTGGGGGTTTACAAACTCAAAACTTAATTTTCTATTATATGACTTGTCATTAAATAATGGAGATTATTGTCAAACATAGAAATAGGACAATACAAGTTTTGTCAAAGTTTTCTTAAATAACAAAGATAGCTTTAGCAAGGAAACATAAGAAATAAATATTTTCTTTATATATTATGATAACCTAAGTTTTAGTAAAATAATTTGTTAATATTCAAAATTTTCACAAAAGCTTAAGATTAAACTCTTTTTAACTCCATAACAAAACTAAGAAACAAACTAGTTTTCAAAGTTAAGATGAAATCAACCCATAAAGTTATAAACCCACTTAGGAAAATAATGATTTTCAAGTTTCTAAAGAAGAAACTTATTTTCAAGGAATATAAATAAGATAAGATTAAAAATAAAGGATTTTATCAATAAAGCGGATTCCTTTCAAAGGAATAAAAGAACAAGTTTTAGAAAACAAAAACTTATATTTTAAATAATAAATATAAGAAGGCAAGACTCATTTTCTAAAACTATTCTAAATACAAATTTATAAAAAGGTTTTCAACAACTTAATATACTTTTGATAATTTTGATCTTTTATCATTAGAAGTAAAATTTATGAAAGACTAAAGTTAAAGGAAAATTTGCTTGTTTTGGAAAAACGAATGAAGAAAATAAAATAAGAATATACTCATTTATAATACCCTATGAAAATATAAAGTTTCTTCAAAATACTTGAAAAGAAATTTATCAAGTTAAGTTTTAACACTTTAAAAAGAATTGTTTTATAAAATAAATTGTTGAGATACTACAATTAGAATTTTTGCATATAAAGTGAGCTTATCTGCATACTCAAAGGATTTATCAATTAAAGGATTTTTGAATGAAGTTGAGTTAGGAAATGGTATTGCAAAATCTAGAAATATTCATTTTAAATTTGTACCAATGTTTTTGAAACCCAAATGACCTTATATGACAAAGATAACCTTAGAAATGGATAGATCTTTTCGAATAGGTAGAAAACGGTATATTATATGCGAAATTCCAAGTTAAAAAGAGCAAGTTATGGCCATTTTAAATTGGAATTTCATTCTATACGAATTTGACGAACATAGTGAAATAGAATTAGAAAGTTTAAATAGAATTTATACGAAATACTCATTATGGGTATTTCTTTTGTCTAGGTGATAAAGGATACGAGATTACCCTTTCTGAGGATTTCTACGATTAAGAAAATTGCGAAATGGACGAGTGAGTTATTCCTCTTAATTCGTTACCTTGCTTGTGCTTGTAAAGTTGTGATATACTAAGAAAAGATAAAAATAGATATATATGGGGAATTCGGGGATATGTATATATATGTGATTCTATGTTTATGCGTGAAAATTCAAATTGCCCGGGGAATGCAACTCTAGGTTCGGAGCCGAGCCAACTGAACGCTTTGGGTGGAGACCTAGGGACTAGTAGTAGAAGATCGAGGATCTTCATCGCTGATTCCCTAACCTTCGATACGGAGGGGTAAATCCGTTCCATATATGGTTTCTGGATAACTATATATATATTTATTTAATCACGTGATTGTTGCATTGTATGCATAGCATTTGTGTGAAAATTTAAATGAACTTATTTGAAAACATGGTGCGAATGAAAAGGAATATCTCACTAAGCTAGTTGTAGCTTATACCTTTATAGATTTTGTTGAAATAGGTATACCCGTGGCTTAAATTGAGGATCATGACGTTAAGGAAGTCATGGAAGGATGTTAAACTTCTATGAAGGCAATGGAAACATAAGATGAAGTTATTTTGTAAGGTTCCTTATATGTAATGTATGCTATGTTAGTGTTTTAGAAATTCTAAGAAGTGTATTTGTTATGATTTAAAAACAATAGAGGGATACACCCCTAAGAAGTGTAATTTACCATGTTTATGTTTTATGATAAGTATTCTACTTGCCTTGTTACTTAATTATTATCAATATAAATTGTGCTATTTCGATGCGTTCTCTTGGTTGTGATGTATGCCTTGTACATGATTTGGAAGCCTTTGCGTGACTAAGGTTGTCATTTCTAGGCTTTAGTATTGTGTACGGCGGACTACCACGTTTGGGATATCCCTCAGGGCGTGACAAAGCTAGTTGACCTTACACTGCAATAGACTTTTGTTCACACAGGATCGATATCTCTTTTGCTCGAGGACTTCAAATACCCGAGTGGGATTATGTTTTGAGAAGCTTTTGGGGAAAATCCTTTTGAAGATCTTAGAATAGATTTCCTTTAAAACCTTTTAATTCTAGTATTAATTCTTTTAGTGTAAGACTAAGTTGATTTTTTCTTTGAAGATTTATCAGCTGAAATGCCCTTAATATAATGTAAGGACCATATTTTTATAATGTTGAAATTAGATATTTAGCTTCTATATTTACTATTTTGAACTACACATCCCACCGGAGTCTCCTATTGTTGTGATAGATGCCTTACATATGGTGTTGAAGCTTTCGCATGACTTCGGGAAAGTCATTCTTAAGTTTTAATATCGTATGTGGTAGAGTGCTATGTCTAAGGTATCCTTTGGGGCATGACACATCTTACGATAACTTAGAAAATAATGAAATATAAAACAACCAACTAAGGCATTTTAATAAAACTTGCGGGCATCATACTATTAGAATATCTATGGCATGGACATTTAAATATAGGATTGTGAGGTTTCTAAGATGAAAAGTTTCGTATACATATGAGTTCTTTATAACATGTCTCCTTACATATAACTTAGGATCAGCTCCCAACGAAGCCTTACAAACTTACAAGAAACAAACATAAGGTATTCTATACAAAAGGAATTATCTCCATCTCTTACTTGAGCCCTATATTTCCCTTGAAGCCTACCACCTCTCCTCGCCTCAAGCTTGGATCTACTTTAGAGATCCCTGAAAGCACATAAAGTTAGTAAAAGCATGAACTCACCACAGCTCAATGGGATATATGATCATACCACACTTCAAACAAATGCCAAACAAGTTTTAATTACAATCATATGCAATACCACACTCAACCATATGAAATGCATAATTTGAATGACTGAAATCCAAACCAATGGGGATTTACATCCTCCTTTGGGGATTGAAGGGACAAGCTCAAGCAATCCATGCCCAAGAGAGATCTGAAACTAAGGAAAGAGCATGTTTTCCTAAACTTACTTGTTATATATGCATACTTACTTTATACATATTCAACATAATCTCAACTTCAGGTTAGTTCCATCAGAATCTCCCTAAGTGTTAACACCATAAAAGTCAACTTTAACTCTAGGGACATCCTTCGATGTTTGCATAGTTCCTGTAAGGTCGATAACCCTATGATAACCACACCCAAACTCTCCTAGAGTGACAAGGCATTACTACAGAATCGAAATATCAACACCTGACATGGGTATAATGTGAATGCAGATGCCATGCAATGCATGTTTGTTTTAGTTTAGAGACCAGATAAGACTTAGATCATATTATTGGCGATCATAGAATGTCAGACAATCATCAATAGTCATTATACATCAACAACAGGAAGTTTGTTATAACTTCCAATAGTAAAGTTGTCACTCATCCAAGCACCATATAGCATACATTATCCTCATCCCCATACATAATCAATTATGTTCATATAGAGATAGATGCAATTACATTACAAGCACAACTTCATGATAAGATTCAAGTCACTCACCTGTGCATTCTACTTAAGGATCGTAGTAGTCTATTAGAAACTCTGGGCCTTGATTGAAAGTTCCTATAGAACAACAAATACATATCACTAAACACATAATAGAGAATATATGACTCTTATCAAAGCTTAAGTGTCCTAAATTTCTTATAAAAACTTCTTAAGTTATGTTCTCCATCATCGCCTACTACTTAGGTTAGGTCAAGGGTCACATCACTACACAAAACTAGGCTTGTGCCAAAGGAAACTGGCGATCGAGGGTAGCTTATGAAGAGTCGTGGGGCATATCATTACAAGAAACGCATGTTGCGCCTCAATAAACTGGGGGGTTACATGCTGTTAAAACCTCACAACTTATGTCACGAGCACGTCGAGGGCTCGACATTAGGTTGCGATAGAAGATGTACTTCTTGCACTTTTTTTTTTTTATTTTGGCCGCAACAAGCCTTAGTGTCTATCGCGGAGTACATCGAAGGCTCGATTGTAGGCTGCGATGGGTATTGTGCTCCAAACTTAAACTTAGTTTTGGGCACGACAACCTTCAGTGTCTGTCGTAATGTCGAAGGCTCGAATTTAGGCCACGACAAATAATGTGTATCAAAACTTACACCTTGACACTTACATAAGCCTACAAATAATCCACTTTGAGGGAAAAACAAGGCTGCGACACCAAAAACAAATAAAATTACCTCCAAAACAACTCCATCACACTACAAACTCTTTCAAAACTGATCCCAACATCAAAACACTGATAAAAGAATTCTAACACAACAACTCCTAAGTACTTACTAATCCAACATGAGACTTATCTTCTTATACATATCTCTAAATCTATCATAAGAGCATAGAGGGTAAATCTACTCTATTTTATTGTAGGTTTTGTCACACTTTATTCAAATAAGCTTAGATAACTTTTATTTAAACACATATAATAGACATTATTTATTTTAAGCTTAAACAAACTCAAAAAGTAGGCTTTTATCTATTTTTAACATTTCTTAGCAAACCAGGTTCTTTTTTCAATTCAATAAAACATGATAGTTGCTAAAAACAATATTTCACATATTAATGGTGAAATGTGCACATGCATTACGGTATTTAATAAGGATACTTTTTGAAATCCTTAAAAACAATGCAAACAAAGATACATGTCGTGCTTTTTGAGATTACTTCACTTTTTTCTTTGCAAAATAATAGTTGTGTAGCTTATAAATACGATCTTAGGGTTTTTCAAGCTAAAATACAAAGGTTCGGAAGAAAAGATTCTTTGCGAGTAAAAAAGAGTATTATAGAAAAGTATATTTCAGGAATATTATGTTTATTTTATGAAAACAACAACATCTAATTGGTGTAAACCTTCAAATCTCTTATTACCCTTCCTTTTCGTAAAAGAAAATACGTATGGTATAACTAGGAGTTGTCATTTCAGCATTTAATGAAACAAACCTTATAAGAGAAAGGACAGTATATCAATGCTTTAAAACTTATGGTAGATAGCTTGCAAATTAATTCCCGGTACTTTTGAAAAAAGATTTAAATATAGGAAATGAAATTTCAAAAAATCCTTAATGCATATAAAACAAAGAAACTTCATAACATTAATGGAATGTTAATTATTATGCTACAAAGCATTTATTATTCCAGTATATAAAATTAGGTTTAGATTTTTAATTCTTTTAAATTTTTAACTCATGTTATAGTAAAAACCTAGGGATTATAGGGTGACAGCATATGCTTCTAAACAGCTGAAACCCATAAAAGAAATTACCCTACTCATTGTCACGCCCCGAAGGTATTCTAATAATAATAATCAAGAACCACTCGATTACCATTATTAGTTTACCTTCTAGGAATGACATGATTTCCAAAAACAGGATCTTTTAGTTGCTTGGATGGAATAAACAAACATATATAAGATGTAAACTAGTAAACAACTTTACAAACTATAATATTACAGATCATATGCTTTATAAGTCCTTACAATCATAGCTGATGATTCTAATGCACTTTAAATGCATCACAAGTCTATTACAGATATAGATATTCTAACCCTATACTACACTTTAAACTTCTAGCTTCTAATCTCTTACCGGGACCATGCTCCTGCTAGTAATGAGCCAGGGTCGCAGAGTGAACCTGAAAGGACTGTGGGAGTGTGAGTTATAACACAAGCTCAGTGAATAACCAAAACTTATTACATATAACATTCAAGTTATTTATCAGTCATATGAAATGCACCAATCAAGCAAATGAACATTACAAGCTTGGATAACCCGGAATCCAAACAGGATGAAGATTTACGCCCTCCCATCGGGGTTGAAGGATCACAATCTATGGTCCACCTACCCAGGAGGGACTTAAGCTTTCAGGAAATAATAATCTCAAATTTAATTATCCCTTTAAGCTTATCATGTTTCATTATTTATTTCCTGTTTTAACTTTAGAAACTCTACTAAGTGTTAGTTATTCCCATGTAATACCATAAGCGGCGTCCTTCGTTTACCATGTAGTTCTTATGGTATTAACAGAACAAAAGTAATCTTGCAATTAACTACTAGCTCTCTAGCCTAGATAATTCAAGCATTACCAGAGATCCGGGAAACTAACACGTAGTAGGCTACCACTTACTCAATGCTTTTTATGCATAGTATGTAATGCATGTTATTTTCCATTATGGTACCAGTAGTTTTTAGTCAATTTGGGGTGATCAAGCAATACAGACACTCAGTTAGATACTACATACATTATCAAGATACGTGCAATTGTGTTATCACTTATTTTAGAGTGACATGGCAATCAATGGAATACAATACACAACTTTCATATTTCAAACAGATCACCAATTTTCATTATCTTTTTATTTAAGGTTCACTACTAGTACAAGCACAATCAATATAATAAGACTGAGTCACTCACCTGCCCATCCTAGTTAATCGTAGTAATCTTCAGGTAGGTCCTCCCCAATACCCGAGTCACCTATTGAGATAGATAATATAAATATTAAAATTTCAGACTATACAATTTAGTTTCTATGAATATTTAAATGTTCTAATGGTCGGTTGGGTATCTGTTTTATTCTTAGCTAATTCTTTTGAAATAGCTCTAAGTTCTACATCCTTGTACTCACAGCTTTATTGTATTGGTTCTGGTTGGCTATGTGAATCTATCAATTGGGTATTTGGAAAGTTAATAATTTCGTTAATTCATTTTTATTGTCCAAAATATCAGTTTTCTTTTAAATTACTTAATAAATTTTTCTTATAGAGTATAGATATTCCTATACTCACAAATTTGGAGTATTTAAATTTCCATTGTTATATATAAATATTCTAGTATATACTTAGTATTTACTAACTCCTAATTTATACATACATATATATATATATATATATCTTTTTATGAAAACATACTCACTAATAAAAGAATCTAATAACTTAATTATAATTATTTTCGAAATTATTTTTCTCTTTTCGAAAATCATGAAAACATTAATAATTATCATCAATAATAGCACCAAAATAATAATAATAATAATAATAATAATAATAATAATAATAATAATAATAAAATTTCCGGAAATAGCTTAGAAGGAATAATTATATTCCATCACCTTAAGAGTTATACTAATTGTTTTATACTTTAATTAATATTATTACTAAAGAAATTTTCGTCTTATATTCATATTATTTTAGAAATAATATTTTCGAAAATTTAAAAAAAATTCTTTTAATAATATTAAGATTATTAATAATTATAATTAAAAACTTATTATGCGGAAATTACTTAATTAAGTAATTTATATTTCTAAAATTTCTTTTTAGATTAATAATAATAGATTAAGCATTTAAACATCCTATATTTAATAAAGTCAGAAAAATAATTTTATTTTTAAGTTTAAATAAATAAATAAATAAATTTCGGATTTAAGATTATTATACTATAATATTACTATTACTATTCTAGAAAAATAAATAAATACAGGAAAAATAATAAACATTCTAAAATTATTTAAATTATTATTTATTATATAATTATATATATTTAGTTTCGTTTTTCTTTTCTCTCTTTTTTTTTTTATTTCTGGCCGAGGGGTATACGGGTTATACACGCCCGTGTACCCAGCCCGTGCTCATGGGGAGCACTGTTCATCGTCTTCCCCGATGAGCCGCGGCCATTTCCGGCTAATTCCGATGTCAAAACGTCGGGATTTTGGATCCAAACAACTCCTAATAACCTAATAAACCTAAATATCCAAGAATCATAACCTAAAAACAACATGCTATCCATGATTTCGAATCATCAAACTCGGCTAGGGTTTGGGAAAAATACCTTCATCGCGACCTCACGATGAAATTCGAAGCTCCTAGTGGCCTTGGTTAGTTTCCTAAGATGTCTAAGAATCAGTATCAATCTTTAAAACTAGAAGAAAACTCGCGGAATAAGATTGATTTACCTCAAGCTCGTTTTTGAACGTTTTTCCCAGATTTTTGTTCGAATTTTCAAACGGGGTTGGTGCGAGGGTTTAAAAGTTGTTTTATGGGTTGGTTCTACTCCTAGTAAGTTATGGTTGTATTCTGGAAAGTTTGGGAAAGTTTGGAGTTTGTTTGCTTAGCTGTCCGAGTTCGTTTGCATATATATATATATATATATATATAATGTATTGCAAGTTTCCAGCCACGTTCCTTCCTCAAATCTGCACGAATTGCTCTTGTTTGTTGTCCATTCCTTTCCCTTGTTTGATTGTCATAAATATGGGGGATGATTTGGCCGATTTGCATTGGTTGAAGCTAGATTTATATTGACTTTAACTTTGTTTAGGTGAAGGATTTTCGGCTCACTAAAAATAAGAAGATCCCAGCCCTTCACTCCAAATGGAGACTGTCTCCAGCAAGCTAAGATTATATATATATATATATTATATAATAGTTAGATGTTATTTAGTTAAGTTTTCGGGTAGTTTATTACACTATTAGGGTATATTTTAGCTTATATATGTAAATGTATATGTACAAAGGTCTTTAATGGATCCTACGAAGTGTTTAGTTTAACAAAAAGTACAAATTTAAACTTTAATAGTACGTATCTAATTGTTTAAGAAAAATTTATCCTACGCGATTTAGGTTTTATAAGCTTTTCGGGTCAATTTTTGTTTTAAGCTCCAAGGGCTTTAGAAAACCCTAATTTGATTATTGGTATGATTCTGTCACACCCCGAAGGGTACCCTGAACGTGGCAGTCCGCCGTACACAATAATAAAGCCTAAGAATGACCACCTCAGTCACGCGAAGGCTTCCATACTATGTACAAGGCGTCTAACACATGGAGGAGACTCATCGAGTAATACATTTTACGTTGATATAGCTGAGTAACAATGTAAAGGAAATACAAATTTACTATACTTCAGATACAAATCACTATACTTCATAATACAAATCATTCAACTTCAATTACATTCATCAAGTTTACTACAAACTATTACAAGCAAATCATAAACTAGCTGTAACTTCAAACATTCGTTCTTTGCCGAAATCCCGGAGTCATTCCCGGCTCCAACCAATTCGGTCCCCACTTTGCATTCTTGAGATAACCTGTTCATTTAAACAACTTGGGGTATAAGCTACACTAGCTTAGTGAGAATTCCCTTAATTCCGTACCATAACAAACAAGTTATAATCAATCATATGCTATGCATGAACAAACACGTGAGCAAGCAATTATGCATGGGTATCCGGAACCCACACACAGAACGGATTTACGCCCTCCGTATCTTGGGTTAGGAATGGTATTGAGTCTACACGACCGCATCTAGTCCCCAAGCCCTCGGCTCTTAGCACTCGACTCGGCTAGGCTCATCCAAGAATGCATCCACATGCGCCTTAGTACCCCTGAATGAGCTCTGGCACCGGGTTCGTTATCCAAACGTCATCCACGGACCATACCGATCGACCTGCGTAGGAGTAGCATGCTACCAAATGCAATATGTCCAATGCGATGCATGACCAATTTAATTTTTGCTTAGGTCAAAAATATTATACATTCTTTAGAGTGACCAATCAATATCACACATATAACAGAAATAATATGAACGGTGCAGTTATCAATCAATCAATCGGGTTTCGATATGCTTTAGTATTCTTTGGCACACATTCATCACAGTCTCATCATATATCCCATCCCCATTCATATCGATTTTTATCTTGTTCCTATAATTCTAATGCAACTAACTACAATCACAATCAAGGTAACAAAACAAGGAGAAAACTCACTCGGCCATTGGATCACCGGTCTTCTAGTAATATAATCCGGTGGTAGGGAATCGTCGAATTCGGGATCACCTAAAAAGGAAGAAATACTCTAATAAGTATTTCAACTCAAACTAATCCAAACGATTTATACGAACTATCAAATTCGTAATTCGCGTCCTAAGCGGGAATTCCAACTTAAAACGGCCATAACTTGGAATCTCGCAAATTATATATCGATTTCTATCTACTTCGAAAGATCTATCTAATTATATTATTTTAAGTTTTGAAAACTTTAGGTCTCGAAAAGGGATCAGATTGATCAACGGTTTCGATTCCGAAAAATAGTTTTGTAAATGTTTGTAATGTTCCTACTATATAACTTAGCTATATATGCAATATGAGTGATTTCCTAACATGAATGACATGAGATGAGCTTAATGTATGCATGATCTTGATGATTTTTGCTAAAAAGAAATTTTATAACTTTTTATTTTGCAAGACCATAATAACCACTTACTTATGAAAAATCTAGTTTTCTAACTTTTATCATTTCCATTTGTTTTGGATTTGTTACTTAAGAAAATATAATTATTTTTGTCAAAATTGAGTCTTCATTATATATATTACTTATGACCTTCATTTCTACATAAAAATTTCCATTTTACACTTTGTAAGCATGTTTTCAAGTGGGGTTGATTCCAAAATCCGAATTTGGTAAAAATTGGCTTTTGAGTGATTCCTTTGAGTAAAAATCATTTGATATTTAGAAAATTAGGGCTCAATCATACATAACCACTAAGGACTTCATTCTCACACAAAAATTTGCATTTTACACTTTGCAAATATATTTTCCAATATGATTTACTCAAAAATCCGAATTTTAGAAAATCCACTTTTTGAATGATTCACTTGGGAAAAACTTGTTTAATGCATTAAAATTTAAGACTTTACTACATCTATTGTCTAAGGACTTCATTTAACACATAAAAATTGCAATTTGAGCTCAAATACTAAGTGATTACATATGCATCATCTTAAATTACGAATTTGACAATTTGATCACTAACTCAAATTTTTCCATTTTAATTCCATTACTTGTTTTACACATTACTCATGCCTAAGCTCATTTTAACTTGTAAAAATCATTGCTTAATGATATCTATTACCTATATACTTCATTTTTCACATAAAGCATGAGTTTTAGAGTTGATACATGGGTTCTAAAAATTGGTCTTAGTTGGGATCCGAATTTACAAAATTTATTTTTGGTTATATCTTTTGATAAAATCTATCTAAGCTCATGAAAATCCATTCCTTACATATCATATCTTATGAGCCTTTCATTTCTTAAATAAAAACTTCATTTTTGAGTTGGAAAACATGTTTTTAAAATAGGCCTTGGCCAAAATCCGAAAATAGAATTTTTATTTTGAAAATAACTTTTGGAAATCACTTTTGATTATTGTAAAAAGAAGTCTTGATGATATACATATATTAAGCCTTCATTTTCTTAAGTAAAATTTACATTTTGACACTTGGAAAGTAGTTTTTAAATGGGGGTCTTGCCAAAATACGAATTTCACAATTTTGTTTGAGTTCATAACTAAGATCTATATTAATATGAACATAAACATAAAACAAATGCATGGTAATAAGCTATAAACATCATGGATCTAAACTTTCACTTATCAAAATCTTTCATTTATGGTATCTATACCCTAAGCCCTTCATTTTAAATGAAAAATATACATTTTAAAGTTGAAAAACCACTTTTCTAAATAGGGTTCCATTTTCATCCGAATTTTCAAAATTGATTTTTGTTGAAAACAAAATAGATCTTGGGTTTCCTACAACTTTCCTACCATCATCAAGCTATAGCAAGTTGTTCATGAACATAAACAAAGATCTAATGCATCTATGAACTCAAAACTTTAGATCTAGTTTTCTAAACTAGTTTTACATGCATGAATCACTAAGATAGACATGTGAATGCTAGATCTATGCATAAATCATAAGGAATAACAAAAATAACAACTTAAATAACAAGATCTATGGCATAAACAAAAATCAAAGCCATAAAAAGTTAGATCTACAAAATATAATAACTTTAAACAAGAAAATAATTATAATACAAGGTAATAAAAGTGGAGAAGAGAAAGATTTCATTTTTGGCATCATCATCCTAAGCTTTTAAGCTTATGGAAGTTCATTTGATGCATGAAACCTTCATTATACTTTACCTATATCACCTATGGAGCTTTGGGATGAAGATTTGCTTAAAATCTTTAAAAATAGTGTGGAAGCCATGGAAGAAGGGGGCAGCTTGTTTTCATGGAGAAACAGAACAAGAAGAAGAAGAGAAAAGAGAGGAAAAAGAGAGAGAAAAGCTAAAGAATGAAAAAGGAAAATGAGTAAATGAAGGAGAGAGAAAATGAGTGTATTAAATGAATGAAAGAGAGAAAAAAAATAAAACAAGGCAGCAAAGAGGGGGGGGCTGTCACGTGAAAAGAGAGAGAGGAGAGAGAGTTTGTTGAAATTTGACTTGAATTGAATTGTGTAATAATGTGTAATGTAACTTTTTAAGAAGGAGTGGAATAATTAATTTAGTCAAAATGGAGTAAATAAAGGACAATGGCAGCCATAAATAGGGTCAAAAATCTGCCATCAATTGTGGGATTATGTGTAGAAAGATTGAAGTGAAAAGGAAGTGATATGTGTAAGGTGTACTTGAAGGTATGGGTTGTAAAAGTACTTTATTAATAAAATAAATTAAAATAAAATAAAATTGGAAAATTTATTCCAAATAATTGTAGCAGAATTTTCATAATAAAAATTAAATAATTATTTGAATTATTTTAGTATTTTAACAAATACGTTACCGGTACGATCAAAATACGCGAATATGGGCTATAAATAATATTTTTATAACCCGAAAAATTCTAGAAAAATATTTTATGGGAATAACAATATTTTTAAAATATTTTTCAATTATTAAATTAATTTATTTTATTTTTAGTACGGGTCTTAAACAGAATCTGATCCCGTAAAGACCCGAAACGAACTAAATTTTAGAAAAACAAAATTTTCTATAACATATAAAATATTTATCTAAAAATATAAGCTTTATAAGAATAATAAAATTTTGTAATGAAATAAAAATGAATAGTGCAAAAGACAATCAATTACCGGTAATAATGGAAATACGATAAAAAGGTTATAACTGTAACTTTTATAACCGAAAAATTATAACTGATATATTTAGAAATATTATGAAATTACGAGTCTAACGGTACTATTGGTATATTTTTGATATCTCGAGCCCCGGGACACGCTTTTCGAAGTCTGTGTCCAAACGGGTTCGAAATAGGTTAAAAATTTACCAATCTGATATTTTTAAACAAACCATATTACTATGAGCTATTCTACATATTTAAACTACATCTCGGCCTCTAGGGTTAGGGGCGCTAGATTGCCGACTTACGCTATTGTATTCCGGTTAGGGTTTCCGGGTGATTTTCCGGTTTAGACCTTTGCCAATTTGGAAACTGATATTTATGTTTATACAACATATTTAATTTGAGAAATTTATTTTAAATTTTATTTTTGTAAGTATTTAATATCTCTTAATGTTTTCGGAATTCTTGAATTGAGTTATATTTTCGAAAGTCAATTGTTATTTGCTTTTTAATAATTTGTTTTTGAGCTTTATATTACCCGATTTTATAAATCGGAGTTAAATATGGAAATTTTTGTACGTCGTGGTTTTGAATTTGAAGACCACTGTGTTCTTATTTTATTGTTAAAGATTTTCATTTTCTCAAGATTAAGAAGTTTCCGAATTCGTTCGTGTTTTTGGACTAGTTGAAATTCGGTTTTAATTTGGAGTGATTTTTAGGGTTTATTTTCGAAGTTCATCTTGAAATTATTTATCGAAATTTTCCGGGGCTTACAGATTCAATTCTGTATTGGAGGTCTAGATCTCAATTTATACATCAATTTATGTTTTTATTAGGTTTTTATCGCATGAGGGTTTTCTGTCTACCTTTTTGCAAATTGGCTTAAGTCGCATTCTAGATTTCTTAAGGTCGAGGTGTCTTGGACGTGGGTCCTTTCAGGGCTAGCAGGGATAGTAGCTTGCTGAGTGTCTAGGCCTACATGCAGTTCAAGTGAGTCTAGTAGGCTAAGGCCTATGTTTTACCATCAACAATAATGAATGGCTAAGAGAGCTTGGAGATGATGTTGAGATACTTTGGGAGTTATTATTTCACAGAGGATTTGTGGATCAAATATTGGAGGTTGTTCTTGAGCCAAACTTGGTTAAAAATTATTATTTAAGAACTTTTGAATTTTGCAGGTTTGTTTTTTATCCAAACGAGTATACTATCAAAGATTTGAGGACAAACCTTCATGAGCCTAAGGGAGATGATAGGAATCATGGTTCGCTTGGACCAATAATTCGAGCAAAAGCTAGAGGATTGATGAACTTAGCTCAATAGATCTTTATAGGTTAACTGGATGATGGTGAGCTATAGTATTAACTGCAAAGAAAAGAAACAACTTGAAGGGAGATTCATCAATATTGAATATCACACCCATGCTCAAGATAGTGATTAAAGCAGATTAAGAAAATAAAACCACAATGGAAACCATACCTGCGTCATCCCCTTGATCCAACCTGTGATCAACATCACACCTTGCATTACCCCTTTGATCCAGCCCGGGGTCACATTGTCAGCGGAAGGAATTGAGAGTTGAAAGGATCATGGACCACGTTACGATTGTGACGTAGCCCATGATCCTTATTAACATGCCTATGATAAGCATTGTTTGAAGATTTCTTTTTGTGATCGGGGAGATCGTGGCTCAAATCACAGTCGTGATCGACAATGTGATTTCATGCTCTATTTCTGAGGTTTTTTTTTTTTTAGTTTTCTGTTTTGATTTTTTTGACTTTTATGTTCTATATTTGCCCTTACCTGACTTATGGGAGTATATAAAGATCATTAGGATTGTGTTAGAGGAAGTTTTCCCATCTTTGACACTATGTTGTCCTTTGTGACCAATTGTTTATTGAGTAATATTGAGTTTTCTTCTCAAGATTATTTTTTGTTGTTTTTTTTGTAATCATGTGCAATATTGGTTGATCAGAAAAACTAGCTCAATTATTTCTTCTTGCGTCATATCCAATGATTGATTGCTTATATCTTTTATTCATTTTTCATAAATCATAAAAACCCAAAAACATATTACAAATCTCTAAATTGCAACATAACATTAAATCCATAAATCACACATTTCTTCAATCCGCATAAGAATCATAGTTTGCTTGGACTAATAATTCAAGCTACAAAGGGAGGATTGATAAACTTGGTTTAATGGATTTTTATGGGTGAACCAAATGATGGAGATGGAGTGTTTACAGAGATATTTGATACATTTTGGTAATGGTTATGATCTAGTGTATTTAAGTGTGGGGAGATTCGTCAATGTTGCATATCACATCTGTGCCCGAGACGGTGATTGAAGCGAAGCAAGAAAATCAAATAACAATGGAGATCACACCTTCTGTCACCCTTTTGATTCAGCACGTGATCACATTGTTTGCAAAAGGAATTGATATCCGAGAGGATCACACTCTACCTCACGACCATGACCCTGCCCATGATTTCTATTAGCATACCCATGATAAGCATTGTTTGAAGATTTCATTTTGTGATCAAGGAGGAAATAGCCTGAACCACGACGGTGATCGACAACGTAATTTTATGCCTTGTATCCGAAGTTCATTTTTAGTTTCCTCTTTCAATTGTTTTGACTTTTATGTTCCATATTTTCCCTTGTCCAACTTGTGGGAGTATAAAAAGATCATTAGGGTTATGTTAGAGGAAGTTTTGTCATCTTTGTCTTTGTGTTATCCTTTGTAACTAATTACTTATTGAGTTATATTGAGTTTTCTTCTCAAAATTACTCTTTGTTGCTTCTTTTTCTCGTGAGTAATATCAGTTGATTTGAATAACTAGTTTGATTCTTTCTTTTGTTGCATCATATCGAAAGATTGATTATTCATACTTTTTATTTTCAATAAATCATAAAAACCTAAAAACACATTACAAATTCTCAAATTATAATATAACGATACATCCGTAAAATATGCAGATTCACCAATTTATATCATTATCATAATTTTTATATTAAATATAATTAGTATAAAAAATTATCAAGACGAGTAATCTCCTATATCAAAACAAAATCGTGCACTGCAATGTCAAAGCAAGCAATATATTAATGAGTTTTTATTTTTTTAATTTACTTATTTGTTAATTTTTACATTTCAATTAGTGATACAAAGATACTGGGATAAAACAAATAAAATATCTTAAACAAGACATCAAATTATTTTTAATCATAACTTCATTATCTTCGATATCACACTACCACCATTAATATTCCGAGACAGAGGGAGAGGACACTGTTCATGGCATCCTAGATCTTGAGAATAAAAACACTAGCAAAGTTCAAATCATATTTAAACATTTCAATATTTCATATTACTTTCATAAGGGTATCAAACCGCCAACGATACCAAAAAAAATCCTTAATTAAATACAAAATCTTAATGTCAAATTTAAGGATATATAATAATAATAATAATAATAATAATAATAATATGTGTAGGAGTAGGACAGTTTAATACGAATCTCACTCTCATACTCTAATCACAAACCTTGAAAGATTTGATTGTGAATAATATCAATGGTAATCTCCAATTATATATCTATAATGATGCAAGGTTCGAGGAAATGATATACTCTTAAATATTATAATATGCAAACTAAGCAAGTTATCAAGCATAGTTTATATGGATAATCGTATAAATAAAAGCATCAATCGCATTAGGTACTGTACACCTCTCATTAGCACTTTCATTGATAATAAGCAACATTATAAACTAAAAAACTAAAAATCACAAGCCAATTAGAAGGATTGAATTACCCACTAGTCATTTCACTCTTAAGACTACTTGATGTCAGATGTTCCTAGCTAATTATAAAGATAGAAGAGGGAAAGAAAACACCAATGTTATAATTAGTTATTGCGAGAAAATATATATATATATATATATAAAGAAATGTTATTTAAGCAATATAAAGGTACATGAAACTTATGGGTTTGAAACATTAACCTTGTATTTATAACATCATACACTTAACCATTTGGTTATATTTAGCATTATATTAAAAAATTACCTTTGTATGTATATATAATACATGTTTTCTCTCTTATTCAATAAACTTTAATTGGCTCTGTCCGTCCCTAACTATACTATCTTTGCCACCATCACTCTTATTAATCTATCACTTTATCATCATTGTTGCAAATATGGATGTGCTGGCATAAGAATGGTGTTGCTATCGACAAGGAGTTAACCATGATGGTAGGTTCTTCCCATGAGGTGAATGACCTCCTTTATGGGTCCTTCACCATTAAAGTGGAGTTTAACTTTCGGGGGTCCCCTAACATGAACCTGACAATAAACTTTTTTTTTTTTAATTTTTTTGTTTTGTTATTTTTGTATAATTCATTATATCATGGATCCATAAATAATATAAATGAATGCTAAAAAACTCCCTTTAAAATTTTATGAATAAAGAGTTGGGGTATTTTTAATGAAGAGAATTCTCTTTAGATTGTTAGCGTGGTGAAGTCCTTAGCATTGTAAATACTTTGAATGGTGGCAACAATAGTAAAACATTAATAAATTAGAAAACATAGTCATAATAAATCCATGGCAAAAATTGTCACTCTAGCAACTTATACATGGCAAGTAATATATAATACACAAAATAAACCATGTGAGGCACTTAACATACAAAATATAATATAAGATTCATGTTATACTATTCTTCTTATAATGTGTGTGCTAGACAATAGTGTAAGTAGTGAAAAATTTTAAAATGTTGTCAAAATAAATCCATGAATAATATAAAAGTAAAAATCATCATTCAATTGCATTACTCGTACACAAAAAAATAATACAAAACACCAAAAGACTTAGCACACCAAAAATAGCATCTAGACCTTACGCTGTACTATTTTCCTTGTATTGCATCATACTTGCTCTCTTATCTAGTATTGTATGGAGTATCACAAACATTTACTAATATATACGAAATACTATACATAATAATAATTTTCAACGAACTATCAAAGTTGTAGTTGTATGGAGTATCAACCCAATGCATCTTCTATTTCCCTTCTTTTTTTTTTTTTTTTTTTTCTGTCCTTCCTTCTTCAAAAGCTCTACTCTCCCTCTCTCTTTGATCCTTCCAATTTTATTCCACATTACAGCTATGAAAAAAATTATCAAGACAAGAGTTTTTTTTTTTTTTCCCCTCTTTTTACATCCTTTCATGTAGCTCTCCATTCTCAATTTACAACCCTTTACCACCAGGAAGAGTAATGGGTAGTACAAAATCATGAAGATTTTTAAGTTTAAGGATGTGTGATATTCTTGGGATTATATGATGTTTGAGTAATGTGGTTTCATCTGAAAATAACAAGTTAACATATATAATCAAATTTTCTTGCAAGTGTGTGTGCAATTTGCAAACTATGGTACCTGTATTTAAGAAATAGTTCTTAAAATTTTCTTTTAGGAACTATACAAGATTCTGGACAAATTGTATAGATTTTGTTTTGGAATGTGACTTAATGATAGATAATGCTATAAAAAAAGTGCTCATGTTGTGGAAGTGATGGTAAGGCTGGGAACGCCTTTTCAGAATGGATTTTAGTGATGGAAGGTGTATTCATTCGAGATGTGCCGATGCCGTGGAAGAGATGCATTTATTCAGGATAAGCTTTGAAGAAGAGTCTCCAACACGAATCATAGAATGCTCCTAGATTGTGCACTACATTAAAAGGTGTAAACCTTTTGAAAAGAGTCTAACGCATTAGATACATCCCCTATTTTGCCTCAAAAGCTCTAGATTATTTGCTATAATTTTGCAAAATCTGTTCTAACCATGTTTTTTACTTTCCAATTATATTTTGTTCGGTCTATTACTTCTTCAACATTTAAATTACATCCAAAAAGTGGTAATAAAAGGGAATTAACTACATAAACTTAAGATGTGGGAAATGGGGATCTTAGTATGCTGGATGGAAAGTAATGACTAACAAACCAAATTAAACTTATATCAATCCAACAAGCTTTATTTTTATTTAAAAAATAAGGGCTACAATAGCGTATGGATTTTAATGATCAAGATCTACAGGTCGTGAAAATCAATTACTCCTTGACACATGTGGTTAGATCAAACTCATGGACTTTGGGGATTATTTGTGGGACAAAAATCGTATGATAGGTCAAGCAAGTAGCTTGTTGAAGAGTTTAAAACTTATTAGGGGCGAGAGAGGTCGAGGTTGAGTTCAAGGTTGGTGCCGGGTATAACTCATCAGGAGATTAGGAGTCCAGCCCTCTAGGCGAGGTGGACCCATGTAGGTCGGTCGAACTCATGAACTTTGTGGATTCTTTGTAGATCTTTTGGCCTAGGCAAAGCTTGCAGTAGGCCGATTGTGCCTCAACCTACTATTTACCATCAAAAATCGTAAGTATTGAAAAGTTAAAACTAAAGTGATTTGTTATTCATAAATCATAGCAGGACAAAAAAGTATATGCAGATATAATATTTCATGAAACATAACAACATGAAGAATGAATTGTAACAATACCAAAAAAGCAATAGCAAAAAGGTATACTAAGAAAAAATAATAACAAAAAAGTATAAGATAAGGAGAAAAAAAAAACATTACAATAAGAATCACGATAATACAAATATATATAGAGGTAAAAAAAAACTTACAAAATTATATATATATATATATATATATATACAATCTCATCATTCCATGCAGTAAACTTTTATCAATAAAAAAAAAAAAATTGCTAAATACGGGGAAACTGTAAAATAATTGAATTTTCTAAATTGTCACTCATTATCTATTTGAGATCTTGAAAATTTAGCATTTTAGGATGCTTATCGATCTCACTTGGATTCCACCAGGGGGCCCGTTGAAGGCAATGGAGGTTGCAGCCAAGAGGTCCACGACCAAACCAATAAGCATAATTTTGCATTAGCTGTCTACCATCTTACTATTTTATAGATAAAATTTTAACTATAACCGACTAGTGATCGTTGCTCAACTCCGAGGTGTTGATGCAGGTTTTCACATATTCTCATTGAAAAGAGATGTTACATCTATTCATATATACAAGTATCTCAGTCGTTATTTTTTACCCCTCCCAACTTTTTTTCCTTGTGAAATTAAATCAAAATTGAAAAAATAACGGAAATACCAAACCAGGAGTTAAATAAAATTTTTTATAGGGTTGACTATTTGAATGCCCCCTTCTTTGTTTGCTTTTATTGTCAGTACGTTAGATAGCTGCAATCTACTTTCAATTTTTTCTTTTTAAATTATGCAGACTTCTCTTGAAAAAACTTTAGAAATTGTAAAAACCCCGGATCTGTTAAAAATTAGCACCTACACCACCTTGAAAATAAGTAAATTGCACAGGTCTTTCCCGAAAACTTTAAAAATTACATGCACCTCAATTTTTTCAAAAATCAACACTTACATCTTCAACAACCAATATGTTAATAATATATAAATTTTAATTATTTAATTCTAATGTGTCATTACATATAATATGTTTAACTAATAAATGTTTCAAAATAATATTTAAAAATTTAAATATTAAAGAATGTAGGTTTTTTTATTTCTTTTTTGCTCCTTCAAACCTGGCATCTAAAGTGTAATTCTAATTAAAAACTTTCATGTTGTAAAAAATAGTGTCATGAGGTGTGTTTTAATACAATAAAAAACTTTTCTAATATAACTGTTTCATGTTAAAGTGCAATTGTAGAAAAAAAAATTATAATTAACTTTTTTTTTTTAATTTTTCTAAAAAACTTAGTTTTGTAAAAATTATAATAGAATTTTATTGAAACATTTATCGGTTAAACATAATATATGTAATGACACGTAAGGATCAAATAAACAAAATTTACATATTATTATCACATCAACTTTTAGGGTGTGATTATTAACTTTTGAAAATAATGAAGATCCATGCAATTTTCAAACTTTTGAGGAAAGATTCATGCAATTTACTTATTTTTGGGAAGTGTACACGTTGACTTTTAAAAAACATAGGAGTCCATACAATTTCTAACATTTTCAAGAGAGATTCGTGCAATTTATCCCTCCTTTCCCATTACAATAGGGGAGAAGGCGATTTGAATATGATACTCCTCACTTGAAAAACCAAAAGAAATGCTACTAGACTATAATACTGTTAGTGCAATCCACTTTCAATTATGTGTACAAAATATTAGTCCTTATAAATAATCTATTTTGCTAATTACCAATGCATAATATATTCATTTACACAAATACTAATTAATAAATAAATACGTTGTAAAATTGTATGTAATAAATCCAATTTTGAATTTCACATAAAAACTGCATGTATCAATTACGATTTAGTATTGGTATATGAATTTCAAAAATTAATTTTTTGTAACTTGTATTTTGATAATTTTTTTTTACAATATTGGTAGACATGTATTGCACCCACTATTAATATATTTTTAATAAACTTGTTTATATTGAAAAACAAAAACAGACACATTAAAAAAATGCTTATTTTAATACTAATAAAATGATCAAACCAATAAAATTTATAATCTTATTATGGTGGAAGCACGATAGGGATAGATCGGCATCATGGGAATGAAAAAGAATATTAATATTTAATGTCAATAATGGCAACTCTACAAATAATAATGATAGATCTAGGCTAGGTTTTGTTAAAGAGTTTTGAGAGAGAGAGAAAAATGATTATACATGAGCTTAATTTAAGGCCCAAGCCCACAGTCAGGAGTTTTGAGCTTATTTGTGTATTTAAAGCCGACATGTATATACGTTTGAGCGAAGGATTTTTACTTAAGCGACTGTTAAAGTTTGGTCAACCTAGTTATAGACATTGCAATCTTGCTGTTTACCAGATAAAAATATATTGAAGCTATGGACAACTAAGATTGACGATGACAGGCCAAGAGGGCGAACGTGAACCTACTCCTATTGGGTTGTTGGAGTGCCTATATCTCTGGCCCTGCCTTGCAAAAGCAAAAACTTCAGCGAAAATCTCCAACATACAATGCGAAGCCTAAAAATGAACAGGTATATTTTGCCTTTTCAAACGTCAGGTAGAGTGGTGAATTAGCCAACACCACTACATTCATAATGGTCCGAACAACGTGAAATCCAAGTAAAGATAGGTAGACTCTACCTGCATGTAGAGTTAATATCTGTTCCTAGACAGTCTCCATTTTGATCAGTCCTCGAAACTATCCTGGTAAATATTATGAGAAGACCTAAAATAAGTTACTCAGAGATATATATAGATTATGAACAGTGCACTATTGAAGGGAATCGGAAATACCCTACTTTTTTTTTCTGCGGGAGATGTATGGAAAAGTGATGAATCAAAATTATTCCTATTTTATGAGTGCTAAAACATATGTTCGATGGTCATTTTATTGATGAATATTGGAAATTTAGCACTTGAATTAATGGAGTTAAGCTTTTAGGTCTTTAAATGAGATATTTTCAAAGAAAGTGAAGACGGATAAAAAATGTAAAGTTTGGATTAAGAAGAACTCAACATGACAAGAACAAGCCATGTCTTTCAACCATTACAAGGAAGAAGCAAAATTAAGGGCTAAATATCAAGCTTTTGGAAGACATTTATGAGACACGACCTGTCCCAAACCATGTCAATCTAGAAAATTAACTTTGCAAGGGACAATTTTGGGACAAACCGCGTCCCAAGTCGTGTCAGTGAAGAAAAAAAGTGCACAGCAAGGGACATTTCTGGGACAAGCCGTGTCCCTAGTCATATCAATTTTTACATAAAGGAAAACAGCCAGACATTCAAGTGACATGACCTGTCCCTAAACCTGTCAATTTGACAGTCCGTTACTTTTTGAGAAACGGCTTTTTTATTGAATAGTAACCCCCTATTTATTAAAGAAACGTCTATTGGATATTAAAGGAGTGTTACTTTGAAAAGTCAAAAGACCCGTAACTCCCGTAACTTCCCATTTCCTTCATAATGAGCATTCAATTCCATTTATGTGAGACTTTGAAAAGCCAAAAGAACCGTAACTCCCGTAACTTCCTATTTCCTCCATCAATGAGCATTTAATTCCATTTATGCAAAGATCATTATAAATTGAAGATGGAGGAAGGATCAACAGCAGAAAGGAAGAAAGAGAGAACACATATAGAATTCATACACAAGTTTTTCAGAGTTTCAACAAGTCAAGATTATCTTGGATTGAAGATCCACTATTTTGAGCTTCATTTTCTCGGGTGATATCATGAATTCTAGTTTGTTTCTAGAATTTATGTATGATTTTCATTTAAGTTAATTGAAAGATTACTTTTATGATTTGATCTATGCAATTGAAGAGATTTGTTTGTAATTCTAAACATAGAATAGCAAGAATCTTCTATTATTTTTATGAGTTTATGTTATTAATGCAAATTTAGGTTGCTATTGATTGAGGAGACATCCTAATTGATTAACCTAGGTTTAGACAATTTGTTAGATTCGAAAGAATTGACATTTTGCTTAAGGAAATCTATAGCTTAAGAACTAAATCTTAAATATCTAGTATGAGTTGCCAAGGATTCACATGATAAATTGGAGGTAAGACAAAAATATGGATCATTTGTTCTTATTGAATCTTGCTTGTTTGTTACTAGGTCTATGTTAATATTGTTCAAAGTAAATTAGATAAAATGGTAATTATCAAAATTGTCGGTTACATAGTAGAGAAACGGTAATACTAGTACTTATATCCAGTTCCTAGAGGACGACACCCGCCTATTGCCTTTTATAGTGAATTAAGAACGGGACTTTATAAATTTAAAACTAAGCTTGAAGGCAATCATCAAAAAGATACATTAGCATAAAAAAAAAAAATTAAAAGCACTTCATGATTGTAAGTGATGTTATATATGATCATAGTGATGTAACTCAAATCTTAGCGATTGATCAGTTGAACAAATTGAATGCTACAAGTTCATTCTACCTTTTGCATATTGTACGAATAACATAACCTTTCCTTATGTCCTAATGATACAAACCCTAACAACACGTTTGGTACGCAGGAATGGACCGGAATAGAATCGCGATTTCGATTTTCATTCCCTTTCCTAGTGTTTAAAAGCAATTTTTAAAGCCAGATTCACGATTTCTTGAAATCGACGATTCCGGCTTCGAAGGGGAATTCAATTCCACCTTTGAAAAAGTGAAATTGCAATTCCACCCACTCTTACTAATTCTATGAATATAATTACTTTTTTATCCTATCATGTATTAATATTTTACATTTATTACTAAAAGCATTTCCAACAATTACACTTTTAGCCATTCCATTTTATGTAATTTTTTAAAAATATGAATGAATTTGTCATTTCCAAACTCATTCTATTCCAATACATTTCATTCCAATCCATTCCATTCCATTCCAAATCATTCATGCGTACCAAATATGACATAAACACTTTACATATATATAGAGAGATTATTTATTATTTAATCATCCTATTTTCAAAAATAAATTACATAAATATAATTTATATAAAAAAATTATTAATATACTATCACTATATTACATATGGTAACGTATCACATGTTCTATGCGATACACCTCTTTTTTTTTTTTCCTCTTGCACGTTCTACGTGCAGTACACATCCAACCCCCCTTTCTCTTCGTTCCTTTCTAATCCAATGGCTTGTACTTCTCATTCTCCCAAATCACCTGTACTGAAACTCTCCACCTCCCCATCAAACCTCCTTCTCTCTCCACTCATCTCTCTCCCATACCCTCAAGCCCTTCCCTTCTAAACCCAAACCCCTTCTTCTCCACCAAACCTGAAACCCTGTATCCACATCAGTCAAAGCCCAAGCACTTGACCTTTTGGGCACATTCTTCAAAGGTGGTAGTAGTGGTTTGGGTCGAAAGACACGACGCGACTTCCCCTCCTAGGTTAGGTGTTAGCTACTGCAGTTGAGGATAAAGAAGAGCTCGATGTCCTCCCGAGTTAAGACAACACGAGACCATGGCAGTTCTTAGACCCGAGATGTCCAAGGATGACTGGATGAGAGGCATGTCTGTATCGCACAATGAAAGTGCGATGCACGTATAAAACCATGTTTGATACAGCTATTTTTACGATCACTATGTGTCTTCTTTAACATGTGATGTAGAGGTAGCAATTTAATAAAAAAAATTTATACAATTTGGATTTGTATATTTGTTTTATAGTAACAGTAGACATGTTTTTTCACTACATATATATATATATAACACCTTACTAATGATAGTTACGGTCATAGCTTATCAAACACTATATCAATACACGAAGGCCAATCCAATGGAAAATAACAATGGGCTAGAAGTCAAGGCTAATGCCTTGTAAAAATGCTGCCTTCGTTTCCCTTTCCAAACAAAGCTTGGAATAATTATTATAATTTTATGGGACAGCATAAAAATTGTCTGCTAATTCCTGTTACAGAGATTCTGCAAACTGAGGGAACTCCAAGTCAAGTTCTTGTCTCATGATGCAAGTCATGAACCACTCACTACTGAATGTCCATATTCCTTTCTTCACAGCCAATAATGCTTCTTCCATATCTTCTTCACATGCTATGAAAATTGTCCTGGATGGTTCCTTCACTTTCTTTATACTATGTATAATCTGAACCCATGAAGATAATTAGGAGATAAATAAAGTATAGGTTAATGTTGTGACATTAAGGCTTTAATTACAATATCACATTATTATCAGCTTCTTACTGCAAGTCCAACTTCAAACGATGCAGAAAATAGGGCATTACATATTTATATGGAGGCTTACAATGGGTGATTATACAAAATCATGCTTTGTAAGCTGATACAAAACTTCTTTCAGCAAAATGCCATGGTCCAAATCCTACTATGAGCAACTTTTATCTCTTACAGTGGGGGATTATACAGAAAGCATAGTTAATTCCATGTAAACCAATAAATATATACCACATCAGACCTTGAAAGCTTACTTTGGTTCAACTGATTTTGAAGCTAAAACTATTATGGTATCAAAGTAGGAAAAGCTTAAATTCATGCATACTAAATTCACCACTATTCAACTAATGGTCATTTGATGGGATTCAATCAAATGTTGGCCACAAGTTAACCAGTAAATATAAAAGATATATTTAATCTAACAAGCTGAAGCTTAGATAAGCCAATTATGGTGTAATAACATCATATAACAGTACCCATTTTGATTCCTTCTTCCCAAGATGCAGTGTCGAACATGATTTTAGTTCATTGTAATAAGGTTTGTATGGACAAGGGAAAGGCATTTGTTAATATAACTGCAGCCATAATAGGTGAGCATCTTAAGATCTGAACAACTTACATGTCCACCAGCAGAAACGACAATGGCTGCCAGTGTCTGAGCAGGAGGTTGAACATGAGGTGCTATGCGGACATTATACCCTTTAAGGAGGGACTTCGGTCTAGCTTTTGATCTTAAAACCAAACTTCTTAGATTGGATCTGTATTTTGATGCATATTCTTCATCACTAAGTGCATGAGGCAATTCATCTGCAGATTAAAGATGCTAAGCAATTAGAAAGATTCGCATAAGAGCAGAAGCTCAAGAGTAAAGATCATTTGACCCACCAACAAATCTGCCTTGTCGAAAGCTTTCTTTGAGCCAACTCGAGGAAACTATCCAGGCTCTGCAAATGAAAATATTTCACATTATGTATACACTGCCAAGTGCTTGTACGCACGAAAAACACGTCAAAACAATGAACAGGTCCAGAAAGCATGGCAATTTCATAATTCTATTTTTGATCCAGCAGCCATCCTGTACGAAAAGTAATGATGACCAATAGCTGACATTGTAAGTTAACATTAAAAAAAAAAAGCACATTAAAAACTTTTAAATAATAAGCGACTGCAAATCTTGTTAAGCAGAGATGCTCAAGTCCAAAAAATTTGAATGGCCTAAAAGGATGAGTTTGTTGGTGATGGAAAGCACATTTGGTCCAGTGCAGACTAGTTCCATAGAGAACTATCAAGGAAAAACATCTAAGATGTATGCTTAGTCAGCTGAATGTCTAGTCATCATTCTTATAAATGGAGTAAGAACAGAAGGAAGTCATGAGTTTAACAATAACTAACCCTGAAGAAAGAGCAGTGCAAAAATTTAAAGTTCTTCTCGCCTTTTTGGTGATGACATGTGTGCTTTCAGTTCCTTCCGAAGCCACAATGCCTCCAAGGTCTTCAATGACCTATATCAAAAAAATAACGATTAAGTAACTATAATGCAGTATGAATAAAAAGTACTTGTGCCTTCAGCAATTTACAGGTCACATTATTTTAGTAGCCCTTTATGATTAACCCACCATGATACCATGTCACCATTGACATATAATCATGAGCCCACAAGCACTTTCAATGGTAACCAGCATCAGGATACTACAAATTAGCAACTGGAAAGGCATGCAGCATAAATGATTCCTCCAACAATTGGGTGATTTAGAAGAGAGTACAAAATACGCTCTGGCAAGGAACTTGCAGCTAAAAGATGCTTTAAGGCTGTCCTTCCATAGAGCTTATAGAGCTGTCTCTTAAAATCAACTTGAGCAATTTTTTCTTTTTCATAAGCTGTTTCTAGAATAGATTATTTTTTTATCATATCATTCTTTCAAGAAACTAATGAATGAACCATATGAAGAGCGACTTGTGGTCGATTTATGCCAACTTAACAAAGTGCAGTGTCTCCTAGTGTCAGTACTCTGCATTGTTGTGGGACAGATTTGTCCTCCTGCAGAGGCTTTCATTAATGTAGGCAACATAACACAGCATGATATCTCAAGAGAAAATGCTATGAACAAAAAAAGGTAGATATTCAATCTAAAATGAAATACAATATGACATCAATGAAACAGCACCATGTCTGAATGATCACCAAAATGGATAAACTTTATAGACTACAAACATATATATCAACTTGAGTGAAAATATCAACTTCACAACCTAATTTTTGGCTAATTTTTCTTGTGCTTAAACAAATAGATGCCAAAATGCTTCCTGCCAACCAGAAAGAGAAATAAATGACAGCAACACACATTTACACTTGTCAAGTATTTCTTGCCAAACAATTATACGAAAATGAGTAGGTAGCTACATCTTATAAAATACAAAACAAATTGTGCCAATCAAACACAAGAATCCAATCAAATATTTCAATTTATGGAAAGAAAAAAATATAGAAGTATACCTTTGCAAGATAGGATTTCTTGTTGTCATCAGCAATATCCATCAACATGATTCTGAAGCTTTGTCCTTTTTGTTTTGCATCCATGTTAACTGCAGCTTCTGCTGTTAAATTAAGCGAATTACACTTTTCCCTATTGTGCCCCACATAATTACAAGACAAGGGAACTTTAGTACTTGCTTCTTCTATTGTTGGGTTCACTGAATTACTCATGGAGCACTGATTCAAGCAAAACCCACTTTTATCACATCTACTTAATAGGTCTCCATCACAGTTCACTTGACAATCAGGTGTCTCGCTCCCCCTCACCTTTTTTGACTTCAAAGATGACAAGGTGGATTCCCAAATCCTTGTCCTTTTACCTTGCTTAGAGCAATTACACTGATTCATATTTTTCTCAGCTTCACCTTTTAATCTTTCAGCAGCACCTCCTCCTTTATTATCATCTGATCCAAAGAAAACAATAAGTCCTTGAAATCATTATGATTGGGAAACCAGATAAAACTTAAGCCACCAACATGCTGCAAGAATGCATGACATTATGCTAGATAATATACCAGACATAAACGGGTCCGTAGATAATATACCAGACATGAACAGGTTATTGAAAATAATCAGAATGTGCATGATGAAAGAATGAATTAAATTGCATAGTTGATATGAAACTACTTAAAAATTCTCTCCTTGAATGAACATGATCATAATTTTCTGAAGGTCTGGAGTTATCCCATCTCATGTGAATCTGAATCTCGGAATGATAACTCTGAAGAAATTTCGATGAAAAAAATAGATCACTTTTTAGTTCTTAATTGTATCTATAGGCCTGTATATCTGAACTGCCTTCAAAAGAAAAATTTGAATATCCAGGGAAAATAATTTCAGGATTACAGAAGCCATACTCTAGCTGTACTCACCTAATTCATTAATTTCTGCCGAAAAACGGTTCCCCAGCTCCTGTTCAGGTTGGCAATTTTCTATTCTCATGGGGACGTTTAACGTAGTGCAATTCTTTCCAGCATGTCCTATCCCTTGAAGTTTTATGCAAGTAAATGATGAAAACATCCTACAACTCTTTATACATGATGTCAGAGACTGTGAAGGGTCAATCATGGTGCTATTCTTAAGATGAGAAACCATAAGGGTTGAACCACCAGGAAAACACAGTGCTCTTTGTATGTCAGCTCTTATTGGAAGTCTCCGAGCCCTACCTTTGGTGCCAACCTCTGCAACTGATACAAAACCCTGCAGTTACAGTGATTATTGTAGTTTCTAGCATGAGAACCAAACTGCCTAAATAATAATTAAGCGTGCCCCCTTTGTGATTGTATTCACTATGAACATTAATTGGAAAATACAATCTTAAAGAACAGACTAATATGAAAGAATGCAAAATGCATACTTCATGGGTTGATGATGAATCATACACAAAATAAGCGAGAAATGCTGTCTATTAATATTATGAACCACAGGGCTAAATTATTCTAACTTACCAGCTTAAACCAAAATCCTTCAGACTCCTTATCTCCCCAACACAATATCGTGTTCACACCAATACTCTGAAGCCTGTTTCTCAGTTCCATGAACAATAGGCGGCCAATACCCTGAAATCCTTTAAATATCAGTCAATTTTGGAGATATATATTCACTGTCGTGATATCATTACAAGGTAAAGATAGAATTAGAGGAAAGTGACCTTATATTGGTAAGTTGAACTGACAGCTGCCAGAGGAATTTCAGCATACTGCATGTCAACCGGAACTATATGATAAGTTATAGCACCCAAAACCTGCACAAAGGGACAGAAAAAAATAAAACAGAAAGATCATTGAAGTATCTCAAAAATTTTTTTACTAGGGAGCTGTAAAAACAGACTTAGACATGAAAAACAAAACACCTAAAAGGAATTAAGAGATTTTAATTAGGAGATCAGAGTATCTGCAATTTGTCAGCATAATATCACCAAGTTGTGATCTAGAGCTTCATAAGATTTAATGCAGGAATGCATTTGGCATAATATAGAATTGATATATTCATATCCCTCAATCGTGCAACGACAAAAGTTGAACATACGGAGCAGGTGGAAAATAAGCAGAGATATTCACAAATCACAACTAGTTGCCCACCTTATATACACCTTCTATGGATTTCGAACTCAAAAGCAGTGTACAAAATTTCCTGCAGTAAAATGCAGCATATAACAAAATTTCCCAAAAGGAAGACCAAATAAACTGAATGAGGGGCAAAAAAAAAAAAAAAAAAAAGGTGTACCCATTGGATGTACATCTCTCTAGGAACCTCGATTCCTTGCCCGTGTTTGCAGCATAATTCATTGTCGGCAACTCTTTCATATATAAATTCAAAACTTCCTGCAGACATTAGCGTGATCTTACTTAAGCTAATTGAAATGCTTAACATCAACTGAGCACATATTAATGAAGCCATAACCAAAAGGCATCAATGGAACATTGTAAATACACGAAGTAGACGACCTGAATCAGTGATTTGCTACTATCATCAGAATCTTTTGGATTGACAAGAACAAAACAGTACTCCTCTCCGTAGGTTTCATCCCCTTGTTCCTTTCCTAAGAAACATTACACAAACAAAAAGTCGAATTTCTGTCTTTAGACACACCCGAACGTGGAAACCTTTAAAAACAGAAGAAGAAGAAGAAGAAGAAGAAGAAGAAGAAGGACCACGTTTCCCAAAATTAATGATAGAAATAAAAACAATGGGGATCACCTTTTCCGTTGGGGTTTGGAATTCCCAATTCACAACTTTCACTTTCATTCTCGTCATCTTTCACTAAACATTCAAGAGAAACCACCATCAGTCACACCTAAACATCAATGAAAACCGACGTAGTATAACAAAACGTAATCACCGAAAACCTAAGGCACGTCGAGTTACGATCCATTCTCTTTTGCTTCTTCTGTGTGTGTTTTACCTGATACGCTGATCTTGGAATTTCGGGAGACAGAGATTCGGAGAGATTGAGAATCATATTCGAAGGTATAGTTGCTGGGTTCAACCGTGACTTGACAATTTCCTGCGACAAACAAAAGAGAAACGATGTCGATTAGGATTAAAATGGATGCGTAGAAGCTGTTAAAGATTTTGGTAATAAAAGAGTTTTCAAATGGGGGATCAGGGTTTTGGGTTAACCTATGGGAATCGTAGACATGGATTGAGGTTTCTTCTTGAGCGCCATGCCCCTGTCCGTGACAAAAAAAAAAAAAGTGAGAGTGAGTAGTCCACGTCCTCCAAAGAACTAGAGTTATATAGGCGCGAACAATAAGCTGCGCGCTAAATTTTAAAGTTGTAATTTTAATTCTCCCAAAGAAAAATCATTGCAAATTTTTTTTTCTTTTATCCCAAAAAATCATTCTAACTTTTTCTTTTATTTCTTGTTGGTCCGCAGACCATAGAGAATGATTCTTTTAACCTACAAAGCATGGAAATGGATATTTGATGGTTTATTTAGATGCAGGGAAATTGTAAATCATCTCCTTGTAACTTATCTTCTAATAATTTTTAACGTGGATTTTTTTTTATACTTTTAAAAAGTAACACAAGTAAGTATAGTTAACATTTTTTATTAAAACAAAATAGAAAAACTTGCAAATTATTTCATAGAATATTTATGTAAATTTACCTTTTAAACTTTCATCTATATGTAGATTTAACTCTTAAATTTTCAAAATACACATAGAAAATACTAATTGTCCGTAATTCTGCATGCTATTGAAAATTTAGAGGTTTAAAAAGCACCTTAATAAAAGTTAGGGAGAGGGAAAAAATGGTTACATGCTTCTAAGATAATTGAGAATTTTGTTAGATTTATATTAAATTAAAAATATAACACATATTCTCAATGCAATTTTATTTTAGTTCTGTATAAGGGTTGAAAATCATTGTCTATAAATTCGAGTTTCATCCTTTTTAAAATATCACACATTCCTAATGCAATTTAGTTTCAATAAAATGGTAATTAATTTCCTACAAAAAATGTAATGGTAATTTGAAAAAAATAGTAAACATGAAATACGAATGATTCCCTAGCATGAATGACATGTGATGAGTTAAATGTATGCATGATCTTAATGATTTTTTGTCACACCCCGCCCTCGCAGGCGACGACGATGTGATGCCAGGGCAGACAACTGCCACAGGCCCCCTAGTGATAATGGCCGACATCCACCCTCAGGTGAGACCCCAACCAACGCATGCCCCACAAGGTATCACGGCACTATAGGTATTGTTACCCTTAGGCAGAGTTGACTCCAGTCTGCAGACTCTAGGATTCGAACCCCAGACCTAAGGCTTTTGCCTGCCCCAAAGGCAGCACCTTTCACCAGTTGAGCAGCTCAATTGGTAAGAGGTGCTGCCTTTGGGGCAGGCAAAAGCCTTAGGTCTGGGGTTCGAATCCTAGAGTCTGCAGACTGGGTTCAACTCTGCCTAAGGGTAACAATATCTATAGTGCCCGTGGTATCCTTTGGGCATGCATTGGTTGGGGTCATCATGATGCAATGGTGGTGTCGACCATTACCACTAAGGGGCCAGCGGTGGTTGTCTGCCCTGGCATCACGTCGCCGTCGCCTGCAGGGGCGGGGTGTGACATAAAAAAGCGCCTTTTTATGTCACGCTCCAAGATAGGGTGCAACAGCCTGCCCGCGAATCACTAAGTGTAATTCACGAAAGGCTCCTACAAACTACGGTGAGTTTCTAACAAATTTTAGTTTTCGAAAAATCTTTAATTAGTTTTCACAAATATTTAACTGCAGCGGAAATAAAACATTTGATACCAATTTCAAAAAGATTACTCACAAGAGTAAATAACTCATAAAACCATCGTATCGAAATAAGAAGTGATAAAAAAAACAATAATCTTGCGCATACAGGCGCCCCAAAAGTAAACAGTATCTCAAAAACTGTATAAGTATCTCAAAAACAGTAGAGTCCTCACTAGGCTCTCCAAAAGAACATAACAGTAAGCATAAAACAATGCCCGCATCTAATCGTAGAACTCGTCATCACACTCCTCGAAGTCAGTACCATACCCCAAGAAGTCATAGCGGTCTTCAAATCATAGCCACCATCACCAGAAACACAATCAGTACCTGAAATGATTAGAATGAGCGGCGAAGCCCAATACACAGTAACACAAGCACATGCGACGTGAATGCAAGCATACTTATTCTACCAAGCACAACCAATAAATTGAGGTATTTAATTAAGCCAGCACAGGAGCACTCACACTCCGAATCAAACACGGGGCAGGGAAATCCTTTCGTGCACACGCACACAATAAGGGAGATGTGATATGACAAGCCAGATTAACTGGTGAAAGGTGCTGCCTTTGGGGCAGGCAAAAGCCTTAGGTCTGGTGTTCGAATCCTAGAGTCTGCAGACTGGATTCAACTCTGTCTAAGGGTAACAATACCTATAGTGCCTGTGATATCCTGCGGGGCATGCGTTGGTTAGGGTCTCACCTGAGGGTTGATGTCGGCCATTATCACTAGGGGGCCTGTGGCAGTTGTCTGCCCTGGCATCGCGTTGCCGTCGCCTACGGGGGCGGAGCGTGACATTTTTGCTAAAGGAAAATTTTATAACTTTTATTCTGCAAGATCACAATAACAACAACTTATGAAAATCTAGTTTTTCCAACTTTGACAACACACTTGTGTTTTGGAATTCATTCCTAGGAATTTCTAGTTATCTTAGTTAAAATCGAGTCTTCATAACATAAACTACCTAAGACCTTCATTTTTACATAAAAATTTGCATTTTACACTTTACAAATATGTTTTCAAATAGGATTTACTCAAAAATCCGAATTTTTAGAAATCCACTTTTTGAATGATTACTTTGGGAAAAACTTGTTTAATGCATTAAAACTTAAGGCTTTACTATACCTATTCCCTAAGGACTTCATTTATTACATAAAACTTTCATTTTGAGTTAAAAAATAGGTGTTTTCATGGCATTACTCCAAAATTACGAATTTTCTAAATTGAGTAGTAACTCAACATCTTTTATATTGTTTCTACCATTTGTTTTACACATTAATCTCATCAAAACTCATTTCAACTTGTAAAAATCACTACTTAATAATATTTATTACCTATATCCTTCATTTTTCACATAAAACATGAGTTTTAAAGTTAATAAAAGGGTTTTTAAAATAAGGCTTTGAAATCATACGAATTTATTCTTGAACATTTCAAACAAAAACTTTTCCTTTGTGAGTTCCTTGTTTTATTTGCATAAGGACCTATCAACTACAACATCTATATACACAAAACAAAGCCTTTTATGAGCATTAATGCATGAAAACATAAATTATCCCTAAGATCATAAATGTCAAGTATGGTATAAGCATCTAAAAGCTAGATCTACTACTTATGATGTATGAAATGGAGTTTAAAAGCATGACATGGAATTTTTATGCTAGATCTCTACTTTACTCCACTTCTACATGCATGAACATGAAGATATTTCAACAAAAACTTAATCAAACACAAGATCTACTCTTGTGATGGCTTGATATTCATGTAGTAGCATTTTCTTGTCCCTAGCAAGCGCTCATGGGGACTTAGAGTGAAAACACTCATGAATAATCTTGCCATTACAAGATTAAATGGTAGGAAAGCTTAATAATCATCACCTAAAGGTTGAAATAGATGAGAAATGAAGAAGAAATGAAGCTTGTGTGTGGTGGTTGAGCTCCACAGCAAAAGAAAAAAAAAAAGAGAGAGTTTGAGAGTTTTTGAGACAAATGAAATGAAAATGAAGAGAGAAAAGAAAATGATTATTTATATTAAGTGATTTAGGGTTTGTTTTATATTATAAAAGGAGAAAAATAAAACAAATAGATGGCAATTTGGGGGGAAAATGCGCCAGCCATACATGTACAAAGGAGAGAGAGATTTGAAATTGTTTTGATTTGTAGTTTATGTAATAAAAGTATTAAATGTAATAATTTGTTAAGAGACAAAAATTATTGGAAAAGAAAATATAATTGAGTGTTTGTAAGTTATAAGACTAGGGTATGGGTTGTGTGTGTATAGTAGGTTTGTACTTGTGAATAGTAATAATAGTAGACAAGACATTTATATTATTGATAGTAAAGAAAATGCGGGAAAAGGCTATAACTGTAATTTTTATAATCCGAAAAATTATAAAACGTATATTTTTGAAATCCTTATAAAAACTTGGTTCTAAAGAGTATTCCGGAATATTTTCTAAATTTCTAGTTCCGGTGCTCGCTTTTTCGTAATAGAGCTCGGGAAGGCCCGGAATAGAAAATTTTTCGAAATTAACTTTTTATGGTTTGAAATATACTTTAAAACAATAATGCACATTAAATTATTCTATAGGGGTTCTTTTAAATTGAAATTGAAGAAAACCGGATCCAGGGTTCCTAGGTTGCTCATAATTAATCCTATTTAAGGCTTTGGTTTCCGATTTTTAAAGTTTACTCGGTTATTAGAAAAACCATGTTTACATACAACCATAAAAATTATATAACTGATATATTTGGAATTCTTATGAAATTACAAATTTAACGGTATTAATATCATATATTTAATATTTTGAATCCCGGGGCACGCTTTTCGAAGCACGTACCTAATCGGGTTCGAGACAGATCGAAAATTCGCTAATCTTATATTTTAAAACATCCTAGTATTATTCTGACCTAAACTACATCCTTTACTCATATTCCAACTCCTTGGTTTAGGATTACGGGATTGCCGGGTTTAAACTATTAGGGTTTCCTAAGAATTGTTGGCTTAGGTTTTCCGGTTGATTTTCTGGTTTAGATCGTTGCCAACTTGGAAAATGATGTTTTATGTTTATACATGCTAAATTTGAGGAATTTATTCTAAATTTTATTTTCGTAAGTATTTATTATCTCTTAACGCTTTTGAAATTCTGAAATTAGGTTTAATACTAGAAGGTTTATCGTTACTTACTGTTTAATAATTTGTTTTTAGGTTCTATATTACCCAATTTTACAAGTCAAGGTTAAGCATAAAATTTCTTATACATAGTGGTTTTGGATTTGAAGACTATTAAGTTCTTATTTTATTTTTAAGGATTTTCTTTTTCTTCAAGATTAAGAAATTTTTGGATTTGTTCAAGATTTTAGCCTAGTTGAAGTTCGATTTTAATTAGGAGTTATTTTTAAAGTTTATTTTGAAATTATTTACTGAAATTTTCTGGGGCTTACACCTGGGATAATGTAAGCGAATAATAGAATAATTCAATTATATTCTTTAATATTTTGTTTAATCAAATAAGTTTTGTATTGATATTCAGGCTAGTTTGTTTCAAGGAAAATGCCTTGTATTTAGAAAAGTGTTTTACATAAAAAGGTTTTCCTAAAAATAATATGTTTTCATATATTTGGTTGTATTTATAGATATATGTCGAATTTTTTTTTCGGTATTTGACCTACCAATACTATGTAATATGTCGTCATATGTAAATAATTTATTATTAGCAAGTTACTATATAAATACATTATACAAGATAATTTTATTTAAATTAAAAGTATAAAATATATATTATTTTACAACATTTATTTACAAATCATCAATTGATATTTATGGTTTTTAATGATTTTTCATTTTTCTTTTCTCCAGTAAATTATTTTATGTTTGAAATATAATTTATTGTTTAATTACGATAAAAATCAAATAAATATCATGTTCCTAGAGTTAGAATACTTGCAAGGTTAATTTGGAAAATAACTTTCATTTTTTAAAAGAGTAATTCGTTTTCCTTGAAAAAAATAAGATTTGCTCTTTAGTGGAAGTTATTTTCTTACAAGAAAAATGTTTTTTGCTTAAAATGTCATTTTCTTCATAACAAATAAAGGAATATGTATAATATATCTTTATATCCAGTTATCCACTACCAACTTTAGAATTTGTACATGTAAAATAATCATACTATATATGTATGTGTGTGGGATTTCAAGATACTCTATACTCACCTTCTAAAAATTATTAATTTATGATATTAGTAAAAGTAAAGTAGCATTATACCTTTACACTTTAAGTGCTACCGAGATGGTGAAATAAAATACAAGTTTCCAACCAGAAAATGAAATAAAAGTTATGCATAAGAAACTCTACAGCATTTTGACTTCGTTTGTTTCTAACCTTTGCCTTTTTAGATTCATTTCTAAACTTGTGGAGGTGCCATTGCCATATGACTCAGGTAGATTTTGAATGTTGTAGATATTAAATAAACAATGGGTTATACTTAATATATTTCAAATAAACAAGATGTTATTGTTATACTTATAGATTTGGTAGAATTTTAATATTGTAAAAATGCAAAAATCGATACCAATTGTTGCTAACTCGTATTTAATTTAGGCACGGAAAACCTTTGGATTGGATTCACAAGCTAGGATTAGGTCTAGTGCAGCCAATTTAATACTTAAGATAGTAACCATATTTATGAAGATATAAATAATAATAATAATACACAATAGTTTAGGCAACACTACCATTTCATGGTGTGGGGTGTGATGTTTATAGTGGAATGATCCTTAATAGTTATATGAGTCATGAGATGGATGAGTGGTTGGCGGCAGTTATCATGGATGTGAGGTGAGCCTACTAATTTAAGTTAAGCCGTGTGGAACTCGAGTGATTAGAAGGAGAGCATGGGGTGACTTCAAGTTGAGGACCACTTGATTATAGTATTCTTCCTCGGAAGTTGGCATCCTTGTGGGCTTTAAGCTTATCAAAATAAGTTGGGCCTAGGCCAAGGGTTGATCCATACAGATAATGGGCTGGGCTGATTTTTATGAGGTTTGTAACCCATATTTGACTAAGATGAGAGTAATATCGTTAGCTCTTATAGATCTTTATGTACGGAAAAAAGTTTTAAAAATTAGTATTGGAGGGTTTGGCGGATGTACCAGTTTATTTTAGACTACTAGTACAGGCAGATACATAATCCATTAACGAATATATTTGAAAAGTTAAGGAATAAAATGATAAATAAAACATTAAAATAATCCAGCTGGAATTTTGGATTTCGTGGCGGTTTAGAAATTTCTTTTCCACGTTCTTTGCCCTTTTTAGTGCAGTAATTGATGTAGACAATTTGGATTGTCAGTTTGGTCGGTTAGAGGATAATGGAAAAGTTTCACTTCCACTCCAGTCGCTAGTTACAACAAGGACTAATGACGCAGCGGAATACGAAGGGAACAATCGCAAGACGTTGATTCGCGTACGAATATCGGCTTGTGATCTTCAAATATCCATTGATTCTGAGAATACCTAGATATTTGGCATCAAAAATCGAAATCTACACAAAATTTACGAATTTTGGGATAAAGAGAGAACACTCTGAAACAATTTCATTCAAAAACAAGATATTCTGTCTCTTCTGTAACCCTAGAATATAAAATATGCTATTTTTACCAGAAAAGGAAACCTATCTAAATAATACCTAGGGCGAAAATAAATGAACGGTGGATATTAATGCCACAGACGGCATGTAAAAAAGATTATCCAATGAAAAGATAAGACATAAAGAAAAGTTACTAAAAATAGTAAAAACGCGGTTTTGACGGCCTAAACGAAGGAATTTGACCGAAAACCGGCTTGGGTCACGAGCAAAGCTCGTGAGTTCTGTCCGTTGGATCGTTTCCCTTCAGAATATGGTCTCGCTCGGTAAAAATCCAAAACTCCCCAAAATTACGAAACTGCCCTTATCAAATCCTGTGCCATTTCTCCAAATAATTATTTGCTATCTCGTCTACTGCATCAACTAAGCACCATAAATTACACACACAATGCACAACTTTTCCATGTTCAGCAACCAAAGCATTGACCGTTCTAATCGTCCGATTCTGATCGGCACTCCTTAGCTAGCTCTTCACTACGCTACGAGTTGATCTCTGTTACTATTGGCAACTACAAGCATATAAAAAATGGAAGCACAAAGTTTCTTCGAATCCAAGTCTCCCCATTTCGTCAAGCCGATTTTTCAAGAGACCATTGAAAGTAAAAAGTTGGTTAGTCTGCTAATTTTGCAAATGACCTATAAGTTGATTTTTATCTCTGTTTTACTTTCTCTAATCTTAATATACACACTCCTTCTAAATTATGAGCTGGAAATTTTTCCATTTTCTTGTTATGTGTTTTGTAGAGGATACCGTGCAGGATCATATTATTGGGGAGATTTTATGTCCAAGCAGGACCAAAGGGTCACCTTGAGAGTTCCTGGCGGTGAAATGTGGGAAGTGGAAACTCGGACCATCGATTATCGCCTTTACATGTGTAAAGGATGGCAAGAGTTTGTAGATTTCTATGGAATCAAGAAGAACTACTTTCTAGTTTTTAAGTATAAGAAGAGGTTTTTATTTCATGTCCTCATATTTGACAAGACAGCAACAGAAATTGCCTATCCTATCAAATTGTTCCACACAAATAATGAAGAAGAAAACATCCATTTGGAAGAGGATCATCCATATGAACATGAAAGCAAGCCCCAAATCACAGACCAAGTTATAGATTCCAACCCACCTGCAAAGAATACAGTTCGAGATACGACAAAGAACTACCTTATACACAGTGCGTACGTGCAATGGCTTATGCATAATATGTGGTGCTCATCATGTAACAGCTTTCCTTGTAAGTGAAGTATTTCTTTCTTTTTTCTTTTATCAATAAAATTAGGAAGGTGATCTTTAGGGAAAAGGAAAAAAAAATTTAAAAATTATAAAAATGCCACTTATAGCAAAAATAATATTTCTTCAAAATATGGGTTTCAGGTTGTATTGAACTCACCGATTGAAAAAATCAATTTATTGAAGTTGTCTTGAACTTCTTTTTAAGAGCAAATTTATTGTAATTACACTAAATTCGTCCATTAAACATACAAGTTTATTACAATTCATACTCGTTAATTTAAAAAAAACGACTTTAACTTACTTTATTATTTGGATTATTTTTGTCTTAATGGTATTTTTGTAATTTTTAATATTATTATATTTTTGCTCATCTCTTGATCTTTAGACTTCTTAAAATATTTGAGTTTATAGAGAAATAATAAAAAAGAAAATAATATAAATTTATATATATATAAATTGTTATATTCCTACTACCTGAGAATTATAATTAATTAACATCTTCAATATGTTCCTTTTTATGAAGGGGTCAAATTGAAAGGAATCAAAATCCGCGACTCAAACAAGCCGAAAAGGAAAGAGCACTTAAAAGAGCAAGCTCTTTCAAATCCAGGAATCTTTATTTCTCTGTTGTCATGCAGCCTACTTACATTAATCGTCCCATTTTGGTGAGCTCGTCCATGCTATTCTGTACATGGCATTGCCAATATATTTTATATATAAATATACATACATATATAAAGTTAACTAAATTGCTATGTGGGTGATTTATGACCAGAATATACCAAAAAGGTTTTTCATGGTGCACACGAAGGATGGTGGGAATAGTAGTAGCAATGTGGGGAATCTTTGTCTTTCTGATGGAAGTCGACGTTGGACCACAAAGTACCTCCGGACGACGCTGCATAATAACAAGGAAGATTGTAAAATAACATCCGGTTGGAGAGAATTCGTCAAGGATAATAAGTTGAAGTTGGGAGATGTTTGCGTTTTTGAGTTACTTAAATCCAGTCTATTTGTATTTTGTGTTACCATTTTCAGAGGTACAAGTAAAGATCCATCTTTTACTACTAATACTCTACAAACGGTTAAGTCATTTATTTCTATGTTTTATTTTAATATACCTTAAAATAAAAAGTAGAAAAATGTTTCATCATTTTAAATTGATTACTAATTTCTTGATTTAATTTGAAATTGAAGCGGCCAGCTCGTGGAATTAAAGATGAGGAATGTAGCTGCTCTTATAATTGCCCAGACGTTGATACTAGTTATTCGGGTAATTAAGAATGTCGCAACAGCAGTAAAATGTCGTCATTATAAATGCCCATGTTCATTTAGTATATATAGTAGGAGTTCGGGTCTCCTTAATATTAATAAACATATTCTCAAGTCTTGAGATAAAGACATACAGTAAAATAGAATTATAACAACAATATATAATTTTAGATGTCGATATATAGATTCTTTTATTTTATATAGTTATATAGAAATGTATCTTAACATTATATATCTAACCTATTGTTATACGACACGTGTGTATTGTAGTGCCATATTCAGGAAAAAAAGGGCGAAAGAGGAAGGGAAACCGGGGCATCCAGGGGCGGTGTAGAAACTGTGTAGACATCAATCGGCTTATTATAAATTCAATCTATAGCCAGCTTCTAAAACCTCAGTAAATCTATTAGCAGTCATTAGTCTTTATAGTCTTCTAGTTAATGCTATTGTAAATATAATTAAACATACATATCAGTGAATCAATTTCTCCTCTCTTCTCTCTTTCTCTGTCTCTCCTTCTTCTCACTAGTTTCCATTTTGCTTTTCTATCTGACACCTCTTCCCATGTGAATTATTCTGATATTAACCATTTATGCCATGATGATTCTATACTTAATGGGCTACTTTGGAAGATAAAATAATATTGTATAGTCCAAAGAGAAATAGATGATGTATTAATATATGGTAGTTTTGAGACAGAACATTTGGTGAATGATTGTAATAAGTCATAATTAAATTGTAATTGCTATACTAAAAGGGGAAAAAAAAACAGTGAATGCTTTAAATACCTGGCGTAAATTTCGTGTGATTGTTGTCGTTGAAAATAATACTCATTTTTAATCAATCATTCGGTGGAGTGGAGACAACTCATGAGTCATGAATTGTCTAAATATGTCTATCCGAATAACTTGAAACATAGAGCTAAATTTGGTAGAAAGTTTAACCACTCACTACCAGTTATTACTAATGACACACATGCATGTTAATATAAGTATTTTAACTTTTAAAACACAACAAAAATGATAGCAATTATTAGGCCTGGACAGATGGGTTGTGTCTCACAAGCAGTCTATCAACCATCTTAAAAAAGTAGATTGCAACAAAAAAAATTTGGCCCATTTAAAAGTCAGCCAAATTAGCTTGGCTCGTTTAACCTGTCGATAAAGAAAGTTGGACCGTTGCAAAAAAAAAAAAGAGAAAAAGTTTAAAAACAAGAATAATGTAATAACATATTAATGATTTTTGATGTATGTTATGGAAAAGATAGATTAGTACATAAACCACAAGTATTATAACATTTTTTAATATATATATTTATTGATTTAAACATAATATAATATCTAATAAATTATTTTAAAAACTTGTTTTTATATTAAGTAATCAAAATAGCAAGAAAATTACTCATTAATATATATAAAACCTTAAAATATATAAATATTGTAATTTTTACAAAACTAACATAAAAAATAAAAATTCAAAAAATTAATTTTGGTTCGCGAGCCAATGCCAATCGGGCCCCAGCCAAGAAAATCTGGTCCGTTTAAAAGCAGACCAAATTGGCCTGGTTTGTTTAATCCACGGGATGGGGGTGGGCTAGTTTGTTTACCCACTTTGCCTACTCTAGCAATTATATATTCTTATTTAACATGCATGATACATCTTATGAATAAGATAAATATTATACAATACTAAAAGTAGATGCACTCGCGTTTGCGTGTGCAAAACCTAAAGGCAGTGATTTAATAAAATTTATTAAAAATAATAATAAATAATTACACATATATTGTTTTGGTAATGTGTAAAATCAAAAAGTAATGTATTAAAAATTATACATTACATATATATTAATTAAAATAGTGTTAAAAATATGTTAATAAAATTTAATTTTCTTTTAAACAAAAACTGCATTTAGTCTAAAAAATAAGAAAAATTATATCATGATAATTTATATTAAACTCATAATCTAGATATAATTTTTTTTATTTAAAATTTTGCTGTTTGTTACCATAATAATCACTACTTGAGATTCCCTGTGACTAGCAAGATTTTGAATATTGGATATATATATATATAAATAATAAATAATATAAGATAGAAAAAGGCTAATAGTTTTATAATCAAATATATATCAACCTGGTCTGTCAAGTGAAATAAATTAGATTCGACTCCCTTTTCTTTTGTAATGTGTTAAAAAAAAATTGAAAGACACAGAATAATGAATCAAGTTATTGGAAATATTTAAATAATGCAATCCTCTATTTATTATTTTATTCTAAAAAGAAAATACATATAATAAAGGTTTAAATAAACACTGTGAAAGCACTACCTATAAAATGCATTATTGTAGCTCATAATGTTTGTGTTCATAACACGGAGCGGGTTATTTGACTATCTTCTATTGATTGGTGACGTTGGGACGTAAAACCTATACTATCATTTGTTCATCCTATTATATCAAACTCATTGTACTCCCAAGCCAGTATAATCAATATGTTTTTACTTAATTTTTTTCTTCAAGGGGAAGAAAATTCTTTCCAGGGATTTTAGGACACCAGACGTTGATTAAAGTGGAAAGAATTTTGGTTTCAAAGTGATTTAAGCTTAATACATTGTTATTGTTTTGTGTATACTATTTAATTTTCTTTTGTTTGTATTATTATAAAATCAAATCCTGATATAATTAATGAAAAAGCATCATCAATAAATCGTCCAAATGGTACCACCATTCATTGCAAATGCCTAAACCTATTCTAGGTTAGTGAGAACTTTTGAAGTTTTCTCTACTTCATTCATCTTTATTTTAGATATAATATATAGTAAAGTATATGATATATATTCCCTGCTTTCTCTTTTCAAATTCATGTGCTAGAAAATAAATTTATGTGATCGCTACTCATGCGTGGAAAATCAAATTAATAAAATCCACGCACACATATAATTAATTATCAATTATACTACATGTGAAAACTTGCCTAAAAAGTAACACAAAAACAAAAGGTGTGATCATATATCAAATGATAAATAAAAACGTTGGGATTTCACAAAAATAATTCAGTACATCTAACCCTATCTATATTACAATAACAATCATGGCATTTATTATGTGAAAGAAAAGAATTTAAAAATTATTGGATACATAAGATGAATTATAAGTATCTATTCGCATAGGATTGAAAATCATTTTATGATCATCCAACAAGTGAAGACTTAGACATTTTCACGGGTTGAATCCAAAAAATGGGACAAGTAATTGTCTCAAATGGATACAGGTGGGTCTAAGCCCATGAGCCTGCTAAGTTCGAAGTGGGTCAAAGTGGGTCTGTCCTATCCACTTGTGGATAAAAAAAAAAAAAATTGAAGACATTTATCACAATAGGTATTTGCAACAAAATATAATCTTGCCACATAAGGGTATCTAAAGCAATTTGGTTAAGTAGAATTTTGTAGGATCTAAATGAAAGCCAATATATATAAGCCAAGTATCTTATATTTTATGCTCAAACAAACAAAGAAAGCTTTAATGATACTAATATCTTACTGATTGATTAATCACATATAAGTATTAATAAAATTATAACATATGAATAGTTTTATAATATATTATTACCACTATTTGTCCATAAAACATTGATATTTACTTTCTAGCTGTCTGAATACATGGCTTATTTATATATCTCTCTCTCTGTATATATATATTTACAAACAAATTATAATGGGTTGCGTCAATGTTGTATAAGGAACCTTACATAACAATGCCATGCAGCAGCTTGAAAATATACTTAATTACCAAAAAGTCATGTCAGCTGTGAAAAGGTGTCAAGATTATTGCAAATTAAGAGTTGTTAAAAATATAATTTTCAATAATAATGGTGACAGAAGATGGAGATATCCTCTTAGCTCTAATGACATGAGAAATTGAAGCTACAACGCTTGTCCTCGAGTAGGTTCTTGGCCAACCATTTTATGGTGCTTGAGCAATTTCCAGTTATGACCCTATGTCGACTGGCCAATGTAATCTATATATAGAATGTGGTTTCATGCGGTTATTCTGATTGTTTTCATCTGTAGCGTCTCTTCTAGACTCTAGGGTTCATATTATATTCTAAATTTTTTCTTTCTTTTTTTTTTTCTTTTTTGGGAAGATATTCTAAATTTCATTTGTTCTACATTAGAGCTCAATAGCTGAAAAGTACAAATGTGATTCGATCTCAAAATATATATCACCTGGAAGAGAGTAGAGAAAGAGAAGGAAAGCTATTTTATGCCTTTTTTAGGTTTTTGATTGTATTATATGATTGATTATATCTTATGTGGTATTCCAATAACGTATTTCTAAATTTGTAAAATTTGTTGGATAAAACATTATCCATGAGATGAGCTAAAGATATTAAACCTAACTCGATATTTTATAGGATTAATGAGCCATTCTACTATATTATGGTTATCCATCTAGGAAAAAAAAAAAATTTATGTTGCATTTATTCTAATACAAACACACAAGAGGTGCATGCTCGACCATGTCTGTTTGGATTGTCTGTTTTTCATCTGTATCTGTATCTTTTTTAAAATGATATGTAAATATATCCGTTTGCATCTAAATTTATTTATATTTGTTCTATTTGATCTTTTGATGAGAACGTCAACTTTTTTTTATCTATATCTATTTCTTGATAAATAATTGTTAACAAAAAGTTTGAAAAAGTGTCTGTAACTGTCGGAAAAAAGCCAAAACAAACAGACCCAAATAGACGAGGAAATTGCCATTTTACAAAGGGAACATGGAACCAAATAAAAAAAAAAAAAATAACTTTCGTCTCGTTAATTTGGCTAATAAATAATTTACATATAAGATGAATTTGTTTTCAGTAATATTTTAATTTATGGAACAAGGGTTACTTTGTGAAATTATGTACAATATACAATAAAGCTTGTCAATAAGCTGGTGCGTGCTACGATACATGTATATCATACGTATCCTTTTGATGTAGACAGTAAATTAAAGTATTAAACTCATGCATTATTCGTGTAGCCAAAACAGACAGACTGATCTTTGACCGGTCAGAATCCTTTTCCTTGTTGTCTACACTCTACAACTACAAGCTATTTAGGTTTAAGCACGACGACGGACAAACACTACTATGTATAATAAGTGAAGCCTTGAGACAACGTAGTAGTAGTGGCTATACTGCATTTTCTTGTGTTTGTTTCTCTGTTCAGGAGCTCTCTTTTTTCGTCCTTATCATCGTTATTGTCAGGAAACTAGAACTAGGGCTAGCTGCTGGTTGATATTAGGATATGGAGGATCATCGTCGTGCTTGGGCTGGGGGGAAAAATAATGCACAACCACAACAACGATTTTTCAGGACACAGTTCCCCCATTTCTTCAAAATAATCCACGATGAATTCATCCGTAAAGAGAAGCTGGTTTGTATGCATTAATTTTGATCTCGTGATCATTTGCCTTTTGTTTTTAATGTTGTTCTTATGCCCCACTACTATATGTAACTGTAACATACGTATTTTTGTGCGTATATGTATATATGTAAGATAGGAAGGTCTAATTACATTTGTATTGTCTTGACAAAATATACAGTAACATCTTTTTCTTTCCTTGACTGTGTTTTAAAGATGACTTGGAAGAAGCTGCACGCTTTCGTTTTAATAAAAACTAATTACGTAAAGAATGCACTGTGCTGTGTATATACAGTAGCAAATTAATTAATCTTTCTATATGTGTTTCGTTTCGTTTAGTTTTCCTAGTTATATAAGATAGGATGTCCAAGATGTATTCATATTTGTATAACATTTGCAGAACAGGGAGTGATGCATATACTATATACCTGCTCTATGTATGTCTAAAAGCTAGTAGTTCTAAAAAGAAGAAGGTGCATTTATTACGTGACATAACTAGGTTTTTACATGCTGATGTCTTCCATTCCCATCTTTGCCAATGGTCGATGTGTATATTTTCTCCAAATTAAAGAACAATTTCTACTTTAAAGTTTGAAAACGCTGCTTGGATAATAATCGCTTAATTCATCAATCAACGGCTTATAATTTAATTTAATTTAAAAGATTTGATTATTCTTGAGGAAATGAGCAACTAGCGACAAGTTATGTTAATTCAACTATGACTGTAGGCAAATTTAGACTATATCTGTATTGAAACCTTCATTTTTCTTTTGGTTTTATTATATAGTTCATTAAATAAATATTTTAATTCCAAAATATGAAGCGAATCATTTTCATTTGTTTTTACAGAATATTCCTAAGAAATTTGCGAGGCAGTATTGTAGTGATCTTACATGGTCGAACCAGAATCGTCACATAATTACATGAAAGTTCCAAATGGAGATACTGGATGTGGAATTGGAGAGACTTGGCGATAACCAGCTTTCTTTGTCTAAAGGATGGTCTGCCTTCGTGGAATTTTACGGCATCCTGAATGGGATTTTCTCGTTTTAAGTACGTGGAAGGGTGCTTATTTTATGTACTTATATTTGACACAAGTGCTACCGAGATTCAATATCCATTGAAACCTCGCAACACTGATATTGAAGAAAAAAAGAAGTTGAAACCGTCCATTGGGAAGATATCGCGCTTTCGGAAAGTGAAACCCCTCCAAACAGAAGACAAAGAAGCTTAACGCCACCACCTAGGAGTGAAGTTAGGGGTATATATATCTATTAATTTGAATACCATCATGTATAATGTTCATTCAGTGGCCACATATACTTTTAATTATTTGCTCATATATTTTCCTTCTAATTAGTTCTATGCATTTTGAGAGTTTAATTAGTACATGAGATAATATACCCACTTTTAGTTATCGATCGCTTTTCCCTTTTTGAAGGTGATGGACAATCGAAGAAAACACATTATGGGCCACGGTTAGCACAAGCAGAGAAAGAAATAGCACTTCAAAGGGCTAATTTTTCACATCTAGATATCCATATTTCTCTCTGTAATGCAGCCTTCTTATACATCGTTTCATCTTGGTAAGCCTAATCTACAACCTTATTTTTACCAAGAAAATGTATACCCTCACATATTCATATATAGTGCAACATGTATATCTTTTCACATATAAAAAAAATGTTTTTTTAGTATAACAGTAATATATTATTATATATTTCAGATATATCTTTGTTCGGTGGACCCATGCTAGATTGTATTACACATATAATACGGATGGTGTACACACACACACAACACATGGAAAATGAGAATGAGTGAAAATCTATACAATGTGGTCTGACATGGCCGAAATGGAAACTGAAGAAGTATTATTACATCCTCTGTCCTTAATTCTGACATATGCATATACATACAAATACAATAATAATAATAGTCTCTCCCTCTGACTTTATGTGTCCAGAATGTGCCAAGGAAATTTTTTATGAACATATGGTTAAGTACGACAACAATGTTCTAGAAACTTATACAAGTTGGCTGGAGAAGTAGTTACTGGACTGCAAAGTATAGCTGCGCCCCAATTAATAACAGAACAGACGTAAGTTACTTCTGGGTGGAAGGCATTTACTAAGGATAACAACCTTATAGAGGTGATGCTGCGTCTTTGAACTAGTCAAATATGTCCCCATATAACCTTTCAAGTTACAATTTTTAGAGCTACAGCTACTACTCAAGCCTCGCCAGCTCTTCTTCATTGTCATAGTGGTCGGCACCACGGTCAGCATTATAAATTAATATTCCCTTTTAAATCATTCATTTAATTTCTGTTTATTTCTCGATGTTGATCTAAAGTTTTGCTTAATATGAGAAACCCAGGTAGTGCAAGTGGGCATGACAATCGTTACACAGGTAATAATTGAAGGAATGATTTTGTAATTAATCACTGTTAATTAAAGAAACGCCTTACACTTCCTATGTTATGTGCTATATTTATGGTAGACCATTGCATCGCGAATTTGTATGGTATAGGTATATTTCCAAGTTTCTAATCTTATTCATTTCCATCTATCAATTTTTATGAGATTTTGCTAGCTGCATCTCTTCATTACGGTAGTAAGTATATGTATTATTATTGGTTCCAGAAAAAGAAGAAGGTGCCAAGATGGCACACAAAAGTTTTTTCCCTCTTTCCAGAGCACCATGACCAGAACCATATTGTGGAGCTCAAGTCTGGTAAGAAATCTAAATGAAACCATGCATGCTATAATATCTTAGAGACAAGAACTAATTCATCTGTAGCAAGAACATACAATACTAATGATGCCACTGGCAAATACATCAAGCATGTTTAAGGAAAAAGACAAATAATTAATCATTTGAGAATAATGATAGGAACATAGAATAAAAATTTTGAAATAGATCGATGTCAATGCCTATGAAATAAAATTGGATTTGCATCTTGTGGTGATAGTTAACATTTGTGCAGGCAGTGCCTCTTAGAGTTGCATCAAAGGTATTCTTCTTAGGATCAAGCGTAAAACAGACCGTGCACCTTAAAGTCGAGGATAGGATATGGAGTGTCAGGGCCCTATACTATGAGGATATCAAGAAGTGCAAGATAACTGCAGGATGGACTAATTTTGTGAGGGAGAACTCTTTGGAAGTGGGTGATATTTGCAAGTTTGAGCTTGTTGATCCCAAGAATATGGTGATGATAGTTACCATACGACGCGGTAGGAAGCATTGATTAATTAATATAGATAGCTATGGTTAACTATTACTTGGTATGGTAATGTTTTAAATTGGACCTATATGTATTAATTATGACTATTAGATATTATCAACGTTAGGAAATTTCAGGTGGTGAAGAAATTGGTGGGCTGACGTTGACTAACTGACCAATGTGCTTCATATTCATGGCAGTCTTGTGGTAGTTGGTTATGTGAGGTTTGTATAGCTTGCTTTTACATAACAGTGTTTGGCAGGCAATTGAAAGTTTGGTGATTTTAGTTACAGGAGCGGCGACAACTAGTGTATTTGAAATTTCCAAATACTAATTCGATATTTTTAACATTTAAATTGCCATCACAATGTGCACCATTTATAATTGAATCGTACTTACTATGATATATAACCATTAACCAAGCAATCTCCATTAAAATTCTTTGCTTACTTAGCCTTGGAGCTATTATTTCTAATGTGCTTTCTTTTGTTAGATTTACCAATCATGAGAACTTGCTGGGTACCTTTTAACTTGGAATTTTGTTTTTTTTTAGCTATTCTTACAATGACAAGCAAGTTTGTCAAAGACCTCTTCATATTGTTCATGTTAAAATTCAACACAAACCGAGAGTAGGAATTTAGTAGAGAAGATAGTATCAAATCAATGGCCAAATTATCATCTAAATTTTGAGCCTGAGTTCTCGATCTTCTCTATGTATCCTATCATTGTGAGTACATGAGACCCAACTTGACTCCCTTTAGCCATCTTACAATTAAACAAATCTCCAGATGTATCGTACCACTTGGCCACATCACTCTCTTGGAATAACTCCTGTAAATGAGTGTATATTTCTTTTGCATACATATTCTTATATTGCTTCTACAATTCAGGTGCCATTGCAAATGATATAAGGCACTAGACATCGTCAATAGACTCCTCTAAGTGCATTTGATATTGCTCTACTGTTCAATCATGTCATCCTCATCTAGTACTTTAACTTGTTCGTCTTCTAGGACATATAACGTCCTTTCTTGTCTAAGGACAATCTTTAATTTCCTTTGCCACTCAAGGAAATTTCGTCTCGAGGAGGTTATCTCTATAAAATATAGATGATGGTGATAGGTTATTGTTGTTTGCCATTTTAGATTTGTACACAATAATGAAGAGTTTTAGTATATATGAACAAGTGACATAATAAAAGGTCTTTTACAATTATGTCCTACTATCTTATTCAAATTCAATAGCAACTTCCATTTAACTCGGAAGGATCTCTACTAGATCTAAAATCCTAAATAAAATAAAGATGCACATAGTTAAGCTATACGTACATATTATATTATTTTAAGTAGGCCTTAATCAACTCATGAATTGTGAATTGTAAATCTATATGACTTTTGTGTCTTTTTTCTTTTTCCTATTGGGATAACTCTTTAAATTAAATTAATATTTTAAAACCTATCTCTAGCCCACATAATTTAAACCTTAATTGAGCTGACAAATTAAGAATTTAATTTAAGTTGACCAAGTAATAAATTATAAAAATTATAGTACTTAATGTAATCCCACAACTTAGCTATCAAGCGAAACTCATTATATCATGAGTATTTTATAGTTTAGATTTGAAGGACATTAATTATCTTGACTTAATATATTTAAGTGATATATATTCATGTCTCATTGGCATATATACTATTGTTCTCCATATAAGAAATAAATAAACTAACAATAGTAATAAAATAATGTAATGATTATTGGCGAACTAAAGTAAATATTATCAATGATTGTTCCCTAGGCCAATTACTGAATATTATCATATATATATATATATATATCTTATTGATACAGAGGAATTTCTATTATATTGTTTGCATGTTTACTTTATAATAGGATCCATGAATAATTTAATTATTCTAAATGTCTCTAGATGCTCTGTAAAGACCCGATATGCTCAATTCTCAAATTAAGCACACCAAGCCCCAATCACGTATAACTCTTACGAATTATACGTAAGGTTGTCTTAAAAGAAGGTGTTTATGTTGAACATTGCTATCTGATTTTAGATTGTGAAATCGTTTAGTTAGATTCTGGCAACAACTGGATTTAGCAGCGGAAATAAATTTTATAAAACAATTTAAAAATAAAAGACATTTCAAAACTTCCATTCTTCTCAAGTGGAGAATTATTAGATTAAACAAAGCTTTGCAAAAGTTAAATTACAAAACATGGGCTCTACCATGCCTTTTAAAGAATATAACAAGTTTAAATCATAAATCCAGCTCTCACTAATAGTAAACAAAAAGAAATAAAATAACTAACTACATCCACGCTCCTACTCACTTTACTCATCCATAAATTCTCTCCGAATTATCACAAATGCCCAAAACCCGAGTCGAGCATCATCAATAGCAACAACATCATCATATCAGCATCTCATCCATCATCATTATCAACAATAAAAATACCTGTAAAAAAGAATAACAACAACAATAATGAGCCAAAGCCCAGTACGCAGTAACAAAATCACACACGGAGTGGCACACGACTTAAACTATATGCAATGCACAGCCATAGATTATTATCTTTTCTTTAAAGTAAATAAACAACTATCACAGGAGCACTCACACTCCGAATCAAGCCATGGGAATCTGGGGATCCTGAGTAACGCTCACGACGCTCAGGGAGTTGATATAAGTAGCCCAAATACTTATATCTCCTAGATAACGTTACACTGAAAAGAAACAGTAATCTCATTCAGGGCTTATAGCCGTTACCCAACTCTACTTAGACTCAGTCCATAACATGAATCTAGTTCACACGCTCCCATAAACGTTGAACTAAACTATGATACTTCTTTCCAAGTTTAAGTAAATGTTACACTGTTACTATATTCCCTTCGATTACCCGCCGAGCCATGTCATTTCATCATGACAAGTGGCCTAAGCGCCTATTATAATATTGTCATTGCATCATGACAACCCGCCGAGCCAAATCATTGCATCATGATAGGTGGCCTGAGCGTTTATTCTAACATTGTCATTGCATCATGACAAGTTGTCGCTCCTCGGACCGGATTCAACGACTTAAAACACAATCATGACTCATCAATTATTAAGCCGAGTTTAGGTCTTAAACAGTTTAGAATGCCTATCCTAACATTCAACACGCAAGTTACTGCGTACCTTATATAAGAAATCCAAACAGAGCCTTAGAAGGTTGATCAAAGCCAATTTAAAAGAATCATGACCAAAACCAAAACCAAACATCTGTTTCAAGAAATTGAACTCACATAAGAACTTAAGCTAGTACTCATTCATATTAAATATAAACCATATCACAACCTATTATTCACATATCAATATATATATATATATATATATATACAAAACAACATATTCTCCATATTATTCAAAGATCATCCTAATTCATTCATCTAAGCTAATTAATAGCTATTAACCCATTTTAACTTAACATTAGCCAAATTGATTAAAATTAGTCATTTGATTTATTTACTAAGTCAAGTTGATTAAACATAGACAATCTAATTCATTTTAGCTTAGTAAAGTTCATTAAGTCAAATTGGACTTAGATTAATTACTAATTCATTATATATCTAAGATCTAGTCACTTAATCCCAAGTTAGCTTAAACCTAACCAAATTCATCAAAGTTAAACAATCTAATCCATTTTAGTTCATTCAAGTTCATTTAGTCAAATTGAACCTAGGTTTGTTAACTAAGTTCATTTTATAACTAACTTCTAGATTTAATCTAATTATTTATTAAATCTATATATCTACTTAAGCCATGTTTAATTACATGAATTAATTCACTTAGCACATCAAATATCACTCATCTATCTCATTTCAGCTCAAAAAGATCCATTTCCTAAGCAAAAACACATAAAACAAGTTTTAACTTTGTTTTGGAAAGTGTTGCAGCTGGAAAGAATCAAAATTTAAGCACCGATACTTTTTTAATTTGTAAATACTCAAAACATGAAAATTATAGATCTCTTTTTAAGCTTTTCAACGCAACTTGAATCACCTCAATCGGAGGTCGTATGAAAAATTATGATTAATTTACAAAACAGTGTTGCGTCAGGGAAGAAATCCGAGAGTGCAACGCCCTTGCAAATGGGGCCGTTTGGGAGACCGTTTGCACTCAGGGAAAATGAAATTTTTGATCCGAGAGCGCAACACCCTTGCAAACGGGCCATTTTCGAGGCCGTTTGCTCCAAACACCCCCCCCCCCCCAAATGGGGCCGTTTGCTCCAAACACCATACGCCTCCCCCCCCCCCCCCCCAAACGTGGCCGTTTGCACCAGCGTTTGATAGTTTTGCGAAATTCTTTGTTTCAAACACGAATTTTACTAAATTTTTACACTTCAAACCTTCTCCAAAACACTTTACAACCATCATACTACACCCTACATCCATTCTAACATCCTCAAACATGCATAAACTTCACATTCACCACATCAAACATCTCAAACTTCATCAACCTCCATAACCACTATTCATCATCTTCTTCCTCCTTCAAAACCCAACTTCCATCAACCATGAAAGCAATAAAACAAATACATATATAAACAACAATCCCAACTCATTTACAACATCAATTCATCATTAAAAAGTAAACAACAAGTAAAACAATAAACTTGAAAAATAATAAACTTATCTTTAGAGAAGAAATGAAGTGAACTTCATCCTTTACTCGGTTTTCTCTATCTAGTTCATCTCCTATCTTGATTCATCCTCTAGTTTGGCTTTGATCTGAATTTGTTGAAGATTTGAAGAAAAAGAAAGAAAAATAAAGAAGAAAGGAAGGGGAAATGAAAGCTTTGTTAGGAAAAAAGAATAGAAGGAAAGAAAAGTGAAAGGAAGAGAGAGAGAGCAGGTGAGGAAAAAAATAAAAAGGGAAGTTTAAACTAAAATTAGGATATTTTAAAATAAAGGTATCGAATTTAGAACTTTCAGATCATATCTTTAGTGTCTAATAATTTTAGGAGATGATTTCAAAACCAATAGGTTTAGAAATTAAGAACTCAAAGTAACAACTTAATTTAGAAATTTATTTTGGATAAAAGATATTTAATTTGAGCTCGGGTTTAAGAACTGATATCTTTATTCAAGCAAATGAACTCAAATTTTACTGAGATTTAGGAATTAGTGTTTAGGCTAAGAATCAAGGTTTTAGGAATTCTCTAAACACTTTGATGACATGTTTAGGGAATTTGAAACTCAAATCTCAAATCAACTTAATTATTAGCTAATTAAATTATATCAACTTGTCTATTTAAATCCTATAATTCATTTAATTCATTCAAATCTATCTAAACCCAATTTCTAATATATGTGAAGGTTTGGGGTTATTTCATGCTCATTATTAAGGGGAATGATAATGAATTAAATATAGTATGAGTTTTTGTTTGATAGTTATGAGATGTCTATTTGTATAAGATACAAATCAAACTCATAAGCACATATTAAAGACTATGTATTGGATTGACCCACTATGAGATCGCTACATGGATTAATGTCATAAGTGATTCTTGCAATAACAATGTCAGTGTATCCTTAGACCTGATATCACCATAGCTTCCAACATGAGGAACATTGTGGTTCGACTAAATCAAATGTTATCTTTAACCGGATAATTATAAAGGTTGAGATTAAGCTTAATGTGAATCATGTAGAGAAAGTTGAGTGATTAAGATAGAAGTTGTCCCTCTTCTTACGGGAGAGATATTTCTAGGCCCTTCGATAAGTGAAACTAAGAAATGCATAGTTGTGCTCAAATGAATTGACAGTGTGATCAATTTCATTTGTTTTGTTAGTTCACTTGGAGATTAAGAAATGATAAGATTGAACGATATAAGGATGGCACTATCCATGCCTTATGTTTGATCTAGATATCATGTGACAAAAGGATAATGACATAAGTTATGGATCAAGTAAAAATCGGATCACCAATCTTCACTTAATTTAGGTAAACATAATGTCTTACTGTAAGCCCCAGAAAATTCCAGTAAATAATTCCAAAATGAACTTAAAAAATAAACAAAAAAAAATCACTCTAATTAAAACCAAACTTGATTAGTCCTAAATCACGAACGAATCCAGAAATTTCTTAATCTTGAGAAAAATAAGAATCCTTAAAAATAAAATAAAAACTCAACAGTCTTCAAATTCAAAACCACGACGTACGACATATTCTATACGTAACTCTGATTTATAAAATCGGGTAATATAGAGCCCAAAAACAAATTATTAAAAAGTAACCAATGATTAACCTTCGGGAATAAAACCCAATTCAATAATTCCAAAAACGTTAAGAGATATTAAATACTTACAGAAATAAAATTTAAAATAAATTTCTCAAATTAAATATGTTGCATAAACATAAAATATCATTTTCAAATTGACAAAGATCTAAACTAGAAAATCATACGGAAACCCTAAGTGGAATACAGTAGTTTAAGTCTAGCAATCTTATGCCCTCAATCCTAGAGGCCGAGATGTAGTTTAAGTGTATAGAATAGCTCGTGTGTAATATAAGGTCGCTTAAAATATCATATTGGTAAATTTTTGATTTAATTCGAACCCGTTCGGATACAGACTTTGAAAAGCTATGTCCCGGGGCTTGAGATATAAAAATATACCATTAGTACCGTTAGACTCGTATTTTCATAAGATTTCTAAAATATCAGTTTTATAATTTTTCGATAACTAGAAATGTCTGATTTTGCAATTATAGTCGTATTTCATTACTACCGGTAATTAACTAGTCTTTTGATACTATTCACTACTATTCATTACATAATTTTACTATTCTTATAAACCCTTATATTTTTAGATAAATATTTTATATCATAGAAAATTTTGTTTTTCTAAAATTTAATTAGTTTCGGGTTTTTGCGGGATCAGTTTCTGTTTAAGACCCGATACTAAAAATAAATAATTAATTTAATAATTGAAAAATATTTTATTTTTATAAAATAATTTTTATAATTTTTCGAGTTATAAAAATATCATTTATAGCTCATATTCACGTATTTTGATCATATCGGTAACATATTTGATGAAATACTAAAATAATTCAAATAATTATTTAATTTTATTTATGAAAATTTTGACACTCATTTAAAGATATTTTTCTTAATTTTATTTTATATATTTTTTTAATAAAAAGTATTTTTTCAACCCATACTTCAAGTACACTTCAATTGTCACTTCTACACATTAATCAAGTTTTTTTTCACTCATTTTATACTCCATTTCCCCACAAATGGCAGCTGACTATACTCCTAATAATAGCCTCTTTTCTTTTATTTTAATGATTTATTTAATGAATTAAAGTCTCATTTAGTTAGCAAATTAAGTAAAACAAGCTACACTTTCAAAATTTAATTTACAAACTAACTCAACCCCCTCTCTCTTCCTTGTATTTCACGTGCAACCCTCCCCATTTGCTGCCATTGTTTTTTTTTTTTCTTTCAATCAATACACACCTCTCTCTCCATTTAAGCCTCTCATTTACACTCTTTCCTTCTTTGAAACCCTATTAATCTTGCTTCCACACTCCATTCTTAAAGATCTTTGAGTAAACCTTCTTCTTAAGCTTCCATAGATGATATAGGTAAAGTATAGTGAGAGTTTCATACATCAAATGACCTTCCATAAGCTTAAAAGCTAAGGATGATGATGATGCCAAAATGAAACACTCGTCTTATCCATGATTATTTTCTTGTATCATTATTATTTTCTGCTAAAAGTAGTTATATTTTGTAGATCTAACTTTTTTTGGTAGCTTTAATTTTGTTTATGTTTTGGATCTTGTTATATGAGTTATTATTTTGTTATTGCTAATGATTTATGCATATATTCACCATTCACATAACTATCTTAGTGTTCATACATTTATAACTAGTATAGTAAACTAGATATAGTTGTTTTAGGTTCATAAATGCATTAGACTTTTGATTTATTTTCTTAAATAACTTGTAATAGCTTGATGATAGTAGAAAAGTTTTAGAAAGCTCAAGATCTATTTTAGTTTCAACAAAAATCATTTTTGAAAATTCGGATAAAAAGGGAACCATATTTAGAAAAGCTATTTTTCAACTTCAATATGTGTATTTTTCATTTAAAATGAAGGGCTTAAGGAATAGATATCATAAATGAATGATTTTAAGGAGTAAAATTTAGATCTATGAGTTTATAGTTTACTACCATGCATTTCTTTTATATTCATGTTTATATTATGTGTAGAACTTGGATTTGAACTTGAATGAAAATAGTAAAATTCGTATCTTGGCAAAACCATATTTAAAAACCACTTTCCAAGTCTCAAAATGGAAATTTTAGTTGAGAAAATGAAGGTTTAGTGGATGTATATCATCAAGAATTCTTTTTACAAATCAAAGGTGATTTTCAAAAGTTACTTTCAAAATAAAAATTCATTTTTGGATTTAGGCCAAGACATGGTTTAAAAAAATGTTTTACAACTCAAGATGAAGTTTTTATTCAAGAAATGGAAGGCTCTTAAGATAGGATATGTAAAGGATGATTTTTCCTAAGCTTAGATGGATTTTATCAAAAGATATGTCCAAAAATAAATTGGTAAATTCGGATCTCAACCAAGACAATTTTGAAAACCCATTTTCCAAACCAAAATGAAAGTTTGTTTAGAAAATGGAAGGCTTATGGAATAGGTATCAATAGGAGATGTTTTTGATAAGTAAATGGTAGATCTACTAGTAAAGATTCTCAAAAAATAGGAAGAGACTACAAAATATGAAATTTGAGTTTTATCCAAAATTTGTAAATTCGGATGGTTTCAAAACTATGCCTTAAAAACCCATTTATTAACTCCAAAACTTGTGTTTTATATGAAAAATGAAGAGATTAGGTCATAGGTATCATCAAGTAATGATTTTTATAAATTAAGATGGGATTTGCTAAGAAAAATATGTAGAACAAGGAGTAGAAATAAAGTATGAAAATTTGAGTTGTTGTCATTTTAAGAAATTCGTAATAAAGGAGTAATGGTATGAAAACTCCTAATTTTCAAACTCAAAATAGAAGTTTTATTAGAGAAATGAAGTCCTTAGTGGCTAGGTATGATTGAGCCTTAATTTTCTAAGTATCAAATGATTTTTACTTAAAGGAATCACCAAAAAACAATTTATACAAAATTCGGATTTTGGGATGAACCAATTTTAAAAACATGTTTACAAAGTGCAAAATAGGAGTTTTTATTGCAAAACAAAGGCCTTAGGGAATATACATAATGAAGGCTTAATTTTAACAAGAATAAATAGATTTTATCAAGGAATTTTTTTAAAAACAAGTAGGGATTGTCAAGAATACAAGATTAGCCTTTCTAAGTTAATTTTTCATAAAGTCTTACAAAGAAAAAGTTTTCTAAAAATTTCTTTTATTCAATATCATCAAGAACATGTATATATATATATATATATCTCATGACATATCATTTATGTTAGTAACTTGTTCATATTGCATGTATACTTGCTTTGGATAGTAGAAACCTTATAAACATTCACAAAACTACTTTTCGGAATTGAATTTCGCTACTGATCAGACCTTTTCAAAGCTTCAAAATTTTCAAAACTTAAATATGATATTATAATTAGATAATCTTTCGAAGTAGATAAAATCGATATAATTTGCTAAATTCCGAGTTAAAACGACCAAATTATGGCCGTTTTAAGTTGGAATTCCGCTTAGGACGAGAATTACGAATTTGATAGTTTGTATAAGATAGTTTGGATTAGTTAAGTGATGAAATACTTATTAGGTTATTTCTTCCTTTATAGGTGACCAAAAAATTGACGATTTCATACCACGGATTATTTTTTAACTAAGAGACCGGTGATCTAATGGCCGAGTGAGTTTTCCTCTTATTTTGTTACTTGATTGTACTTGTAGCTAGTTGCATTAGAATTAAGAAAAGATAAAATTGTGATGAGTGTGATATAATCTTGGTTGAATGAATGTAAGTATATGAGGCGAGACTTGTTGTAAGATCATTGTATAAGTTAGCATAAACTTGAATTGTTTGAAATTCGCAATGATTGCTCTTAACCTACATAATTAACATGCCACGATTATATGAATAAACTGTGCATGCATATCACGTTTTGAGTCACATTGTATTGGCTGATATACCTTTGTGGGACAAAAGTATATTAGCGGATAAGAAAGGGAGCCTATGTTAACATTAAGGATTTGAGATCGCTTAAGTTAACGGATGTAGGGTAGACACATAAAACCATCACAATAAAACAACAGAGGTTATATAATCAAGGAAAGAGATCGGGGTTATGGTTGCATGACTTATGGACCACCCCAATCAAGATTGAAATTATGGTTGCATGTCTTATGGATCATCCCAACCCCGAATGGAGGGCGTGAATCCATTCACATATGGCTATCGGAAGCCATATGCTTGTCTGCTCATGTGTTTGTTCATGTATAGCATATAGATGAATTATAACTTGCTTGTTATGGTACGAAATTAATGGAATTCTCACTAATCTAGTGTAGCTTATATCCCAATAGATGTTTGAATAAACAGGTTGATGGGAGAATGCTACTTTATAACTTTGGGATTTCGGCAGGAAGCAATAATGCTTGAAGATATTAGCTAGGTTTTGTGGAATGTTTTGTAATAATTTGTGTAGTGAAATCTGTGGATGAATAGTAATTGAAGTATAGTGAATTGTATTTTCTTTACATTGTTAATCAAGTTGTATTAATATAAAATATATCACTCCGATGTCTCTTCCATGTGTTAGACGCCTTATACATAGTATGAAAGTCTTCGTGTGACTGAGGCGATCATTCCTAGGCTTTAATATTGTGTATGGCGGACTGCCACGTTTAGGGTACTTTTGGGGCGTGACACTTATTAAAGGCCACTCATGTGTTGTTGACAAAAATAGTTTTAGGTCAATAACCAATATTAAGTAAACGTACTAGGTCACACACAAAAGAATGAATAAAAAGGATCATGGACTAAATTTAAATAAGTCCAACGGGAGTAATAAATTTATTTATTATTAATCTTAATTTGTTAAGAGTAATAATAAATATTTTTGGTTAAGAACAATAATAATTCCTACTTAGACTAGGAATTCTTATGTTAATAAATTAATTTATAATTAATTTATCCCTAATAAGATTAGGGGCACTAATGTCATTATTCATATTGACATTATTATAAATAAGACATAAAAGGTTTCTTTTAGGGTTAATGACATGTATTGTCAACATTAGACTTGCAGAGATATTCTATAAACCCTAAAGAGAGAAACACGAGAGTGGTGAGTAAAAATTTCCTGATCAAATTTAGAAATATTATAGATAATGCTAGCACATGAAAGATCATTTTGAAGGAGTGTTCATTCGTATGGATATCGTAGAGGGGATTGCGAAGTCGTGTTACCTATAGATCTAATCTGCCAATTGATTTCAAGCTTCAAGGTTAAAGTATAAATTTGAACTATTTGTTGTGTTTTAATCTAATCAAAACACATGGATACTGGATTTTTTGAATTTCGTTGCAAAAGATTTGTTCTTTATAATCCTAAAACCCTATGGAAACCTAACAAGTATAAGCCAAGTTTTGGCACTTACTTGAGGATTTAGGGATCAACTATCAATTAACTCTAATTGTAGCTTCTTTTGGCCTTGTGGACATTTCTTGTGTCTTAAATAAAATATATTCTTCAGCCTTCCATTTTGATAAAGTCATATTTTACTCAACTTTTCATTAATTAAATCACGTTTATCTATTGTAGATTTTATAGAAATCTAATGGAAATGGTACTTAAGTGTGCTTAAATTGTTATTTCAGGTCATTGAAGGACTTATCATACAAATATAAGCAATTGGGAGGGGTTTGATACAAATTTGCGAAGAAATCAAAGCACATTGGCTCCACACATAAGTATACCGCCAGCCTTCATTTAGAACTCACCAACACCGGCCAATTCTAAAGCTATGTAGTCGGCTTTGCCAGACAAGACACCAGCCTTAATTTCAACATTTGTACGCTGGCACATTAAGGATTTACACTGCCGACGCTAAGCCAGCGTTGCACAAGCACAGATTCAAAAACTTACAGAAATTCATACAGTTCTTGTCGAACTCTATGAAAGGGACTTGAAGTTTGAACTCACACAACTTCAGGTGTAAACAAACTTGTTCCCATTAATGAAGGGAACTCTTCTTTCTTAACCTTGATAAGTTCCATCCATTTAGAAGACTTTGACAATAACTAGAAATGAAAGCATCAAACTTTTTTTCTTTAATTATATTGGCCCACTCGTCTAGGTTAAAAGCTTAGGTTCCAAATTTTGCCTTGATGAATAAATCCTTTATAGGTTGATTGTCTTCCCCATGTCTGCATACATATATGAGGGAATGACACTGATAACCTCCACCATTGCCATACTAAAATGATTGTACCATTGTATATGTAGAGGGTGGAGCGGGGGAACACTCCTTGCATGCTTTGTAGAATTAGGGCTATAATTCAAGGCCCTTAAAGAATTGAAAGAAGAAGAGTTTAAACCTAAACTCAAGCCCCCTAATGTAATTATCATGAATTGAAGTTTAATAGAATAGAGTTGTTCTAAATGAAGTCACTTGAGATGTGATTAAAACTTTAAGAATTTTGTGAATGTGAGAATGCAAAGGAGATGAAAATGAGGGCTTGTGAGCTTTTATAAGTGTTACACTGACATGACAATTAGCAAGCAATGTTGGATGATCTAAAAGTCTTATATGCTTGCTGCATAATAAAGAGGTGATAGGCACACGTCACTTTACCTAATGTAGAGTGAAACCTCTCCCATGCACAAAGTAACACACCAAAGGCATCTCAAGGAAGCTTCACCTACCATGGGCTTGCCTCTTCCTTAAATTTCCCATCATCTAACAAGTCATGTGTTAACTAAAGTCAATTGTCACCTCACAGCTTTTTAGATTGTAGCTATGATATCTACATTAAGGAGGCAACTCACCACTTTTTAATTCTCCATTTTACGATTCTAGCATTAATTGTTTTTGATACTACCTAAAGGCAGCCAACTTCGTTCATCTTGGGTTATTATAGTTGGCCATGCTCTTAGCTCGCCTATTTAGAAAGCCACCACTGCTACTTAGAACATGTAGCAAACACCACATAAAACTTGGCTAACTCACTTACTTGACCACTCCCCTTCAAGAAAGACCCTTGAGATATCCAAAGATAAACAACACCATCTTCAATCATTTGGTTGGACCGAGTGTAGAAAACAAAGCTTGGCTTAGTCTTAAGCCAAAACAACTCGAAAAACTAGCTTATGTTACCTAACTGAGAGTTTACTCTCCTTGCTTGTCACCAATGAGCTTGTCACCAATGAGAGTAGGGGCAACTATTGATAGGTAATTTTGGAAATGTTCTTCCCATGTCTAATCTGACCTCATTAAACCATGGGTTGACATGCCCTAAAGATTTTAGCTAGATCACATGTAGACCTTTGATTAACTCAGCTGGTTGGCCTTTAACAACATGGCATGATCAACTTGCCACTTGTTTCTAGCACAGCTCTAAGAATCTCAAAACATACCTTAGTGGGAACGTACATTCTCTTAAATTTTAGGGACAATCTCAAAGACAACTGCTTGTAATAATCGGCCTTACTATTCTCCATTAATAGTCTCTAAGGGGCTTTGATTTGGATTTTTTGAATTCTCCTTACTCTGATTCCATCACTTTTTACTCTCAAACACTCTGTTGATTTAAATATTGGATTAGCGGCACCGGGAAATATAATACCTTAGTTCACCAAAGTTTCCCTTTTTACTTGCAAGTCTATTAATATAGATCTAAGGTAATCTTAAGCTATCCCCACAATAACCCTTCAATGATGAAGATCTAAATCAAACAACAACTATTTGTATATTTATATTTTTATGCATTTTATCTTAGTTTAACAAATGTATAATTTTAAAATGGGAGTAAATTGAAATACCAAAAGATGGAAGAATTAAGGATTCAAAAAACCTATAATGTGATAGAGTATTCCAATGCTAAGGATCCCACTTGGAATCTCTAGGTGTCACATCAATATCTTAATAAACTCTCTTATTTAAAAACCTTTTCAATTTATTTTTAAAAATTTGCATAACAACTTGTTTATCATATATTTATATTATTTATAAAACTCATAATAAAATGCATTATATACATAAATACATTTCAAAAGAAAAGTGTCAAAGGGCTAAAGAGTGAAAAAACTTCCCCCCAATGCAAAAAACCCAAAATCCGATTTCTTTGGCTTTGAACCTGGGTCTAGGACCCAAGGTCGGATGCTCCATAAATATGGTGGCTTCGCATTTCACAAGCGAGTATAGTTATTAATTACGTTGTCCTAATAATAGTTCATGCCAATCTGACTTAATATGGAAGGTCAGTCTAAGTCAGTAACTGAGTTAGCCTTTACTTACTACTGGGGAGCAGATAGACCCATATATGGGGGAGTTACTAACTATCTGTTTGGATTGTCTGTTTTGTTTGATGTTAATAAAAAACTGCAGAAAATAACTCAAAACAACTGGGATAATTTATTGAAGAATAAAACAGGCTTTTATAAAGCCATACAAGAAACAGATTTCACGAAAAATCTGCTCACTGTGCACTTATTTAGCTAACTACCAGGATAAAAACAAATCAGCTAAAATAACTCTAACAAACTCTAAAGAAAAGTTCAAAACAACCAAAAGCTTCTAACAATCCCTCCCTTGAACTTATTGCATAAGCAATTAGTTCAAATCTGCAGCAGCACACATACCCAGTTTCTCACGAAACTTCTCAAAAACATCTAACTTGAGGGGCTTAGTCATTAAATCTGCAAGTTGATCTTGAGTCCCACAGAAAACTAACTCAACAACACCATCCTTAGTAAGATCTCTGAGAAAATGAAACCTTATTCGTATATGTTTCGAACGGCCATGTAAAACTGGATTTTTTGACAGCTTTATAGTTGAAGTATTATCACACATTAATGTAGTACAATCAGCCTGCACATGACCAATTTCCTTTAAAATTCTTCTCATCCAAATAGCTTGGCAAGCACATGCAGCTGCTGCCACAAATTCGGCCTCAGTGGTTGATAAAGTGACTATGGGTTGCTTTCTTGATGACCAGGCTACGGCTCCTCCACACATCATGAACACATAGCCTGAAGTACTCTTGCTATCCTCCTTGTCTCCAACATAATCACTATCTGTATAAGCTACAATTTCACTTGCTCCTCCTTTCTTGTAAAAAACACCATAATCCATAGTTCCTTTTAAATACCTCAAAACTCTTTTTGCTGCTGCAAAATGTAATTGTGTAGGATTCGCCATGAAACGACTAACAAGACTCACAACAAACATGAGATCGGGTCGAGTAGCTGTAAGGTACATCAAGCTTCCCACCATTTTCTTGAACTGAGTTGCATCTACTTCAATTCCCTCTTTATCCGCATCAAGCTTTTGGCCAGGAACAATTGGATTACGAACAGAATTGCTTTCTTCCATGCCAAAACGACTCAAAACTTCAGCTGCATATTTTCTTTGGCATATAAAAACACCATCAGCCCTTTGCAACACCTCAATTCCAAGAAAGAATCTCATCTTTCCTAAATCTGTCATGTCAAACTGCTTTTTCATAGAATATTTGAACTCATACAGCATCACCTCATCATCACTAGTGAACAACAGATCATCTACATAAATACTTACAATTAGAATTTTACCTCCTTTCCTTTTAAGGAAAAGTGTGTGCTCACTAGGACTCCTTTCGAATCCTTCCTTGATGAAATAGGACTCAATCCGACTAAACCAAGCTCTAGGTGCTTGTTTGAGTCCATAAAGAGCCTTTTGTAATTTATAGACCATATGCTCACTTCCCTTCTTTTCATATCCTCTTGGCTGCTTTACGAATACATCTTCCTTCAATTCCCCATGCAAGAATGCAGATTTCACATCTAATTGATAGAGATTCCACCCTCTTTGTGCAGTAAAAGCAATGATCATTCTCACTGTATCCATCCTAGCCACAGGTGCATATACTTCTGTATAATCTATTCCATGCTGTTGGGAGTAACCTTTTACTACCAATCTTGCTTTGTATTTGTCAACTTCACCAAGCTCATTCAACTTAGTTTTGTACACCCACTTCACTCCTATCTTCTTGGCTCCAATAGGTAGTTCTACTAGCTGCCAAGTTTGATTTTTCTCAATGGATCTGATTTCTTCATCCATGGCCAGCCTCCATTTTGAGCTTTTAACTGCATCCTCAAAGCTTGTAGGATCGGATGATACTATAAGTGCCATGCTTGTCATGTTTACTTTATCATCTTCTGACAATCCTTCACCAGATGTATAATCTGTTATCCAAACTGGTGGATGTCGAATTCTGCCCTCCCTTGCTGTCAAATTCTCTTCAGCAATTGGTGCTTCATTTACAACTTCGACTGCTTCTCCTCCTTCATCTACAATTATTTCAGTGTTGTCTCCCCATTCTAAATCCATCAGTTGCTCCTTTTCATAATCTTCATCCCAATTCCACACACGGTCTTCATCAAAAACCACATCACGGCTCACAATAATTTTCTTTGCAACTGGATCATACATTCTGTACCCTTTAGATTCGTCACTGACCCCGAGAAGTACACAATTCACACTTTTATCTTCAAGCTTTGTTCTCTTAGCATCTGGTACGTGGACATGTCCCACACAACCAAACACTCGAAAATGCTCCACTGAAGGTTTTTGTCCACTCCATGCTTCTTCCGGAGTCACATCCTTTACAGCTAAGGTAGGCGATCGATTTAAGACATGAATCGCCCACTTAGCAGCTTCTGCCCAAAAAATTTTAGGTACTTTCTTCTCTGATAGCATGGCCCTCACCAAATTCATCACCGTGCGATTCTTGCGCTCGGCCACTCCATTTTGTTGTGGAGTGTATGCTGTTGTCAGTTGTCTCTTCACGCCTTGTTGCTTACAAAAATCATTAAATTTTACAGAATTGAACTCCCCTCCTCTATCTGTTCTCAAACACTTAATAGACATTCCAATCTCTGTTTCTACAAGAGTCTTGAAACGTTTAAAGTGATAAAAGGTTTCTGACTTTTCTAAAAGAAAATAAATCCATGTCTTTCTAGAAAAGTCATCAATGAAACACAACAAATACCTTTTGTGGCTGCTAGAAGCAGGTGTAATCGGGCCGCAGAGATCTGCATGAACTAGTTGTAATCTCTCTGTTGCTCTCCAGTGGCTTTTTTTGGAATGGGAATCCGGTGTTGCTTGCCTTTCATACATGCATCACAAATGACATTTGTATCTACAATTTGTGGCAAACCAACCACTATTCCTTTACTTTGCAATGTATGCAGACCTTTGTAGCTAAGATGACCATAACGATGATGCCAGAGCTTGGACTGATCCGTGGTACTAATCTGCAGACACTTTTCTTCCTTTACTGAAATGGGTGAAACACCAATCAACTTAAACATTCTGTTTGCAGTCATGATGGATTCTGCCATTTTTCCCTTTTGTGGATGATAAATGCTACACACACCATCTTTGAACAGCAATTCCAATCCCTTTTCTTGCAACTGGCCCACGCTCAAAAGATTGTTTTTGAGTTCCGGCACATAATACACATTACTAATAATATAACTGATGCCTTTCAAAAACATTTTCACAACTCCCTTTCCAATCACCTTCATTTTTGTATTTTTTCCTTGCTTGACAGTATGAGAAAAAGTTGTATCCAAGCTTGAAAACATACCTTGATTTCCACACATGTGGTTTGAGCATCCTGAATCTAAAAACCACTCATCACTTCTCTTATCTTCATGGAGCTCCTCATATGCCATTAACAACAACTCATCTTCATCTTCCTCTTCTACATAATTTGCTTCCTTATTCCATTTTGGACATTCATACTGAAAATGTCCTAAATTGTGACATTTATAACATTCAACAGTTGCCTTGTTGAAGGTTGTTCTTCCTCTTCCTCGTCCTCTACCTCTAGATGATCTTCCTCTTCCCCTTGTTCTAGACCATGAATCTACCTTCAGAACTTGATCCTCATCTTCGCTACACACCCTTCGAAACTTCTGTTCATGTACCACTAAAGAACTCTGCAATTCATCAACGGACATGTTATCGGTATTCTTTGATTCTTCAATGGACACCACAACATATGTGAACTTCTCTGTTAGAGTTCGTAGAATTTTCTCAACAATCTTTGAATCAGACATATCTTCTCCATTGCTCCGCATCTTGTTACAAAGTCATCACTCTTGCAAAATACTCAGTGATGGTTTCATCTTTCCTCATTGATAGAACCTCGAATTCTCTTCTTAGTGAATTAAGAAGAGATTTCTTTACCTTATCATTTCCCCCAAATTTCCGTTTCATCGAATCCCAAATACTCTTGGCTGTGCTACGATCCAGTATTTGTTCAAAGACAGTACGATCAAGTGCCTGGAAAAGATAATGTTTGACTTGATAATCCTTGGTTTTGGCATCATCGAGCAACTCTTGCTGTGCCTCTGTCAGCATTGTCCCATCTACTGGCTTTTCGAAGCCATTTTCCACTAAACTCCACAGACCCTTTGCTCTAAGCAGGTTCTCCATTAATTCACTCCAATGGTCGTAGTGACCGTCGAAGTGAGGGATCTTTGTTAGAGTCTTGTCGTCGCTCATTCTCTCAGTATCTGCTTACTTGAAGACTGCTGCTTCTCTCTAGTCTCTACAAGCCCAGTGGGGGCTCTGATACCAAATGTTTGATGTTAATAAAAAAACTGCAGAAAATAACTCAAAACAACTGGGATTCAATTATTGAAGAATAAAACAGGCTTTTATAAAGCCATATAAGAAACAGATTTCACGAAAAATCTGCTCACTGTGCACTTATTTAGCTAACTACCAGGATAAAACAAATCAGCTAAAATAACTCTAACAAACTCTAAAGAAAAGTTCAAAACAACCAAAAGCTTCTAACATGTTTTTCATCTGTATCTGTATCTTTTTAAAAATGATATATGTAAATATATCCAATTTGTATCTAAATTTTATCTATATTTGTTCTATTTGATCTTTTGATGAAAACTGTCAACTTTTTTTTATCTATATCTATTTCTTGATAAATAATTTGTTAGCAAAAAGTTTGAAAAAATGTCTGTATCTGTCGAAAAAAAGCCAAAACAAACAGACATATAATGGTGAATCTGTTCACGTCCTTTCAAATTCAATGCATTGACAATGAGAGAGAGCTGAGAAATTTTTATTTAAATCCAGTATTCTGTGGACCAAATAACTTTAGCTTTTAGATTAATAGGACTTATGACTTCATATATAAGTAGAAAAAGTGATAGATATGACCGTGATTTAACTCAAATAGATGCCTTATTATGATATATATTGATATATAGATGTAATAGTCGAAATTGCATGAACCATGACCAAATGGTTTAGTCTCACAATTACTCTATTCTCTCTTTCTCTGCAAATCACCGATCAGTACGTGGCAAACACTTCATTGCAATCAATGTAACTCTTTGAACTCGCCAGTTAGTTTAATGGAAAAACACACACAAGTCGAATCCCTACATATATACACAACACAAGTTGATCAGGTAACCAGTCAGAATGGATTACCGTCAAGGAGGAGAACATGTAAATGGACAAGGATGTCACTTCTTCGAATCAAACTCTTCACACTTTTTCAAAATCATCCTTCATGATACTATTCAAAACAGAAAACTTGTATGTAACAAACATCTCCATGCGTTCATGTTTTTATTTTTACCATAATGTTTTGCCTGAGTAATCTAATATTTTCAGCATCTAAAATACAGTATGTCGCATGTATAAAGTGATTTAGTTATTTAAGTTTTTAACTTTTCTGTACACAATGGTAAATGCGACAACTGCATTTTATTTGTTATATGATACAGATGATTCCGAAGAAATTCGCCAGGAGATACTGCAAACCGGAATTTTCAAGGAACCATCACCAGATGGTGTCTTTAAAAGTACCAAGTGGCGACGTGTGGAACGTGGAAATGAGGACATGTAAAGATAACCAGCTTTGCTTGCATAGAGGCTTGCCAGAGTTTCTGAACTTCTATGGCATCAAGTGTGGTTATTTTCTTGTTTTTAAGTATTAAGAGGAGGGGCATATTCCATGTCCTTATATTCGATACGAGCGCTACAGAGATTAAGTATCTTGTCAGATCATCCATTACTAACAAAGATCAAGAAAACACCCATTTGGGGGAAGATCTGTTTCGCAGGGATATCAACTCTCGAATGCCAAACAAAAGTTCAAATCACCAATTCCAATCACTAGCTCTGAATGAAGTTGTTCGTACAAGTTCAACAGATGACACCATTATTGAAATAGAAGATACTTGTGAGGAAATGGAAGGTCACTCTCAGAATAAAACAAAACCTGAAACTTCAAGCTCAAACGGACGCCAAGAATCCCACAAATCAAGAGGTGGAAACAGATTTATTTTAAACGTATATATAAGATCATGATTTATCATGGATCTTGACAAACACTGCAGTAATATATATATATATATATATATAAATATATTTTTTTTCTCTAATTGCTTTTGTAGGTGGAACTGATATGAGGGCTTATTATGGGCGGCGATTCATGCGAGTGAAGAGGGACGGAACAAGTGAAAGGGTCGGTTCTTCAAAATCCAAGAAGCAGAGCCCGTTTTCTCAATTGTCATGTGCCCTTCTTACCTCAATAATTTCACGTTGGTAAATTATTGTCTACTAAGTCTACACTTCTCTATATATGTATTATTTATTCTCATGACAAAACAACATCGATTTCCTTTCTCTCTCTCACTCTCCAGGATGTACCCCGAGAATTTTTCTTGGAAGAATTGGCTCTTGAAAAGAGTACTACTGTTCTGGAGCTTCGCGTACCTCGGCCAGGAGAAGTTGGACCGTGAAACACATCTACTACGTATGCAATAATAATAGGAGAAGTTATAATAAACTAACAAATGGGTGGAGGAAATTTGTGAAGGACAATAGGCTAGTGAAGGGTGATGCTTGTGTTTTTGAGTTGATTAAACGTGCTCCCATTGTGTTCCATGTTACTATTTCTAGAGCCTCCTCCGCGGATGACCCGACCATCGGTAATACGCACAGATATATGGTCGTCAAACTCGATTTTTATACCATTTTCACTTTCTTTTGTGTTTAGTTTTTTCATCAACATATAATAACATTTTCTTTTCCCCATTTTTTGAGTTATTTGCAAGCAGCTCTTGGAGTTGGTTTCGGTGGTTCCAAGCCTAAAAAATCAATTCAAAGCCCAAATTCCCCCAACTTGAGAGGTACCATGCATAGTTATATATTGAGCGGACATAATGTCATACACAGATGCGGCACTTAAAAAAAAAAAAAGAAAGTATAGTTCAGTGTTGTGTTTCCAGTGAAAATATACTGAAAATTGAACATCTGAACAATTTTGACATTATTAGCAGGCAAACGAAAAAGGGAAGACCAAATCTTATGCAGCCGACCAAGGAAGAAGTTAGAGCCTGCCTCAGTCAGCAATTGCGCAACAGAACATGTCTTCTTCCAAATTGTGATGACCCGATGCTATTTACGCGGTTCAAATCTGGTAAGACAATATACTCTCGCTCACAAATTTTAAATGTGATTGACATGCTTTCAGGGTTAGAATTTTCCAATTAATACTAGGAACAAATGTGGTTTAACCATATTGTAAATTGATCTAATTAATATCTGCAGTCGATACCAGTTGGAGCTGCAAGGAAAATGCTCATTCTGTTAAATCTGCAATCAGTAAAGAATATGGAGCTCGTAGTTGGGCATAGAACATGGAGAGTTAAGGCTTCCTACTATCCCAAGTACAGATTCGGAAAGATATCAGCAGGTTGGGCTTACTTTGTCAGGGATAATATTTTGAAAGTTGGTGATGTTTGCAGGTTCGAGCTTGTTGATTCCGAGAAATTGGTGATGAGGGTGTCCATAGAGCGTGCTAGTAGCAAAATGAATTAGCTTTGGTTGTCCTACGCGTTAGAGGAGATGTCCTCTTAATATAAGTCATGTTTTGTAGCAGTCAAGTTTCCGATCCCTTTTGGACTGGATGAGGTGGTAAATATATTTTGTGTTAGGTCGCTTAGACGATGATGATTATAGATAGAGATCCTGTTAATTAATCCGACAGTACTTATGCCGGATGATGACTATAACATATGAAGCTTGGCTGGTGCAAGGAGGTCTCGGTGCGCGATACATGTCCTGTGTAGTATATATACAGTGTACATATATCAATCATATTTTAACATATAGTCGTGTGTTTATGGTAGCTAGTTTAAGAACCATCCATTATTTATACCATGCGTTAGGATTTGATTAATACCTATGCACAATCATATATATATATATATATTTTTTTTTTGGGGGGAGGGGGGTTATGTGTGCTTGCTTATCTAGTCAAGTAGCATAGCGTTTGTATATTTGTTTGACGGAGTGACGCAGAAAATTTACCGACATGGCATCTTATATATATAAAGAAATTATTGTATAATTCACAACTACATAGTGTATCAATAAATTAACATTTTCTCCATCTTTTCGTCCCTTGCCATTCATCCTCAAAGGAAACATCGGAGTCCTGATTTGGAACTTTGAAAATGGAAGATGGATGCTAAACATTAAGAAAAGGACAGGCATGATTGGTTCTATGAGTCGAAGCATTTATATTTACAGAATTATTGTAGGATGCTTTAGATTAGCTATTACTTATAGCATCTTTTTTTTTTTTTCCTTTTATAATTTTTCAAAAATTTGAAAGGATAACAAGGTACCCAAAGTTTCCATTATATAAAAATAGACATATAAGTTTATTTGTCTGACAGATAAACTTGTTGGCTAAGACAGTTCATAGTATAAGTGACTACATCTAAACTTCTCAATCTTCATTATTATTGTTACAATGAACCGGCTAGAAACCCATCGGCCAGCTCTGCTTGTATTGCACTCCTGCTTCTATTGGCTTCTCATCGTTATAAAGTCCACCAAAGGTCTAACACACCGGCAAAATCCAGATCCGAAGCATTGCCTTCGTATCATCCAACTAATTCTTTTAATTTTTCGTTTCCATGATATAAAAAAAGACCTACAAAATCATTTACGCACCTGCATGATGCACAAATGACACTTAAAAAGGAGCCATGTTATCTCAAATTCTCGATCAAATCAAATTATCTTAATCAATATCTTATTTATCCAATTAATTTTATGAATCTTTTGTTTCCATGATAAAAAATATAATAGGGTCATATATTTATATTATTCAACCATTTTAATTTTAAACTTTTAAGGAAGGACAAGTTTCTAGGGAGCTTCTATGGAACTATTAACTGGACCGTCTAGTCAGCAATCCAATTATTAAAATAAATATAAATAATTAGACTATTAACTATTTTAGTGGTTCGATTACTGTTGGATATGATGTAAACCATTGAATAGTAAGGGGATTAATCCCATCAAAATTAATTACAAGACCATGGCCACAACCATCTTGTATTTAGTAGCCCCTTGCACCACTGCATCACCTAAAATTATAAATTATGTTAGAATTTGTAGGATGAGTATGCTTCCTAAACCCATATAAATTTGTGGCCAATCCCATTTAAGAAATTTCGAATTTGTCCATAATCAAAGTTACAAATTAATAAGTGTTTAACTAACTATACATCTGTGTTACGTTTGGTTGACATGAATGAAATTAATATTATGCATTTATTACCATGAAATAATTATTCCCTTATTTGATTTACAAAAAGTTATAGCATAAAGAATCTATTTCATATAAAATGTAACAAATAAAAAATCTCAATTCCTTTGTAAACTCCGAGAATTTTTTTTAGGCTAGAAAAAAAAAATAATATAGAAAATGTACCATAGATATTGGATTTGGGACCCGACAAAAAACCTTAATTAGAAACTTTAAAATATTATGAGTTTGTTGATGATCTAAAACCCTAAATAGAAAATTTCCAAGATATTAAAATATATCAAAGATAAAATTTCATAAGCATAATCATAATAAAAAACCTAGAATGCAAGTATAAGTAGCCTTGAAATTCAAGTGCACTACAAAGCTAGTAATTTATAGTATGTGTAGAATAAAAACGACAAATCAAAGATAAACCATTAGGGTTATAAATACATAATAGAAAATTTAAAACAGATCCATAACTATTAATCTAGACTTCAAATAAAAGTTTGGATTGTACCATAATTTTAGTTAGAAAATTTACGGTCTATGGGTATTAATTTTATAATTTGACCAATTAGGCCCTAAAACTCCAACCGCATAGGACAAAACTTTAAAAATATGTAATCGCGTGAACTTTAAACTCAAAATTTGGTCTTAACAATACTCTAAAAATATTTGAGGGCCTTAAATAAATTTTTAGGAATAAAATTCTCATATAACTAACATAATTATACGCATATAAGCTAGATTTTGATGAAATTATTTAGATATTTGGTCTTGAATTGTTCCACACAAATTTTTTTTATTAAATCATGGTACAAATGTAAAATTCATGGCCGGTTCTCCAACAGATTGCCACCATGTTTTAGCTTAAGGAGTGAAGTAAAATAGTACAAAAAAAAAAAAATCAAAACCATGGACACTTGAGCCAGTTACATTCCACCAAGCTAACCCCACATTTAATGCAAATTGATGACTCAAAGATGAAGGTTGTAGAAACCGATAGAGTATTTCCTCCTCTCCATTTCCGTAAAACAGCAACAACAACAATTATTAGAGTAAAAACAAGCTTCTTCCACCAAATTGAGTAAGAAATAGTAGGATAAAAATACATAGACCAGTCAACACTTCTCTAACATGTCATACAAGAGTCCAACTACTATATAAATACAATACAAACAAACAAAACCCACCCTCTTCACTTAAACCCCATCGTGACAAACACACACACTTTAACAAATGAAAAATTTCAAAATCAAATCCTCCTAAACACTAAGCCCCACCATGAAGTTCAAATTGTCTTGTAAGACAATTTATAACAAAACAAAACCCCACTTCTTTTCTTGTAACCCACCAACAAACAATAAAAACAAAACAATCACCAATCCAATAAAATATTAGTCAAAGGTAAGCATGTCTTTAGTTGGTTATTTTGTGTCTAAAATGTGATAAACCCATCTCCTTACTCATACATGTAGATCAAGGTCTAAATAGAAAGAAGAATTTATCATCTTCCTTTCAAGGCCAATAAGGTAATGTCTAACCCATTATGTAACTTATATTTGTATAGAAATTAGGAAGATGAATGCATAAGTTGATCATAGAAACTCTATATACTTGTAGTCTTATTAAGTATATATTTGATAATAACATGAATATGGAATAGCATGTGATGATCATTTTAGTTGAATTAGATACTATCTCTAGTAATAAAAATTATGAAAGAATCAAACTTAAAATTTAGAAACCTTATCTCCTAATTTTCGATCACTATAGGATCATGAACCTTCTATACACATTTCATAATTTAACTTAGTTCAAAAGATTAGTAGAATATGTCTACAATAATCTCTAGATAATAGAATTCAACCAATATGAACATTAAGACACCTATAGGGAGCATTAACCATAGGAATACATAAGGAACTATAGTGAAAAGTCTTATCATTAAGCATACTAAAAGTATAATAAAAATGGGAGATTTAAATAAAATAAACTAATTCTAAGAAACAAACTATAATTTAGAATACAAAATGAAACTTAGATAAATTTAGAGAATTACTAGAATAGTATACCAATGATTAAAATGTAGATAATAACCTATAAACAATAAGAATGGCAAAGTAAACAATAATAGAAAATATATTATTGGTAAAGGCATCAATAGACTAGCTAAATTATAAAAGCTTAATAATGAAATTTTGAAACAAAACAAGACATAGAAAAGTCTTACACCCATCATAAGAACTTATAGAATAAAGGAAGTATACATTATGAAGACAATAAATTGAATATCTGACATATAATATACAAAACAAGTCTTTTAACATCTCTTTATACACAAAAAGCGGAACTAGAATAAGTAGTATAAGTTTACTCAAAGATTATGCACTAAAAACATGTATTTATAATCATTTAGGTCACTTTTATTGAACATTATTTAGTAACACAAATTTTGTATATATAAGGTATTTTATAATCTTTGAGATGCTTATTTATAAGCTATCGTCAAATTAGAAATAATAAAATGGTTTTGACAAGAACAAAAATAATTCTAGGATACTTAAACACTTATTAGGAGTCATCTACCTGGTCAATTATTTTATTGGTAAGTATTTAACTATCTTTTAGATGAATCTGATCCAATTATAGATTTCCCGGAGGACTATTATGATTGAGCATTATGAGCAGGTGGGTAACCCTAATCTATTACATTGCTTATGATTGTAAAATTAGTTGCACATGAAATCAAATAATTAAAGTGTTTGTATGATGCATATGGGGTTGGGAACTTGTTTGTTGAGTGGCATGTGATTTGATGTCAAAGTGGTGTTTATTCAAAGTGATAATAGAGTTGTTGTGAATAATGTTTTGAAGCATGTTAAATATTATTCGTGAACTGTTTGATCGCCTTAAAGCTGACTTAAAACTGGTGGACTTATAATTTTAAAAGAGATCATGCATTGCATGACTTGCATATATATTGTATAAAAGATGTGACAGTCCACTACGTGTTAGTGTTTCGATTCTTAGATAATGCTTGGTTTTTCCAGATGTAAATTTCCTAGTTCTTCACAAGATTATCTTTGTTCTTTTCGATTCCATGGGAACTACTTAGCAAAATATTGACTTGAAATGACTAACACTTAATGGAGTCTCTATGTTCTAAAGGAAATTGAGTAATGAAAATACTATAATAAAATGATAACTAAAGTGAGCATTGTGATTCCTGTTATTCTTAGTTTCTCCAAGGTAGGTGGGTCATAAGGATGTAATCCTTGACTTGGTTCCTTCAACCCAGATGTGAGGGCATAAATCTATATCCTGCTTGGATTACGGTTATCCAGACGTGTACTTGATCATATGTTTGATTGATATATTGCACTTGCTTGATAGATAAGCTTGCTTGTTATGCTTGATGTGTAATATGTGATGGTTACTTCATTGAACTATATATATGCTCATACTCTCGTAGCCTTTTTAGGGTTCTTTTACGACCATGGCTAGTATCATCCCGGAGGTTAGAGTCCGTAAGGAATAAAAGCTAGCAAGAAATAGGAATAGATAGAAGAATTATAAAAATATTGTATTAGTAACTTTATATTTGCTTTACGTTATTAGTTTATAAGCTAAGAAAACTAGCTTGTAATAATTATTATTCTGATTTAATGCGTAGTTTACTTTCTCTGTTATTGTATAACTTATGTATATACATCATTTTTTATCAAGCAACCCAAAAGATCCGATTTTAAATGTTACATCTCTTAGAGTAACTGGTTGTATTATATATGTAATATACAAAAAAAATATTTTATAAAGAAGGGTAAAGAAATGTCATTTATTAATTAAGGAGAGAGAAATTTTGGTCATTCCTAATAAATGTGATATATAATAATCATCCCTTACATTGATGATGGTCAACAAATCCCTAAAGATAATAAATCTTCAATAAATTATGATAAAGGGCAAAAGTTATCATATGTTGAAAAATGAGAGGGTTTTATGGTCCACTTTAGTGTTAAGTTGATGGTTTTGTCTATGATCTAGAAATGTTTGAAGAATAGCTTTTGACAAAGGAAAATTGGTCTCTAGGCTGCCGGCCTATATGTGAAAGCCGCTGGCATAAAGCTCTTGGACTTTTATGAAATTTGTGAAAACCGGCAAGAAGGCCACCTATCATGCCCCAAAGGATACCCTAAACGTAACAGTCTGCTGCATGCTAAATGAGACTTAAGAATCACTACCACGGTCATTCAAAAGTCTTGTATCAGGATGCAAGGCATTCCCTTACGATAATATAATACATATGCAGTTGGAGATAGACAATTCAACTTGATAGAATAAGCATAAAAACATAAACCACAGATATCTCAGGATCAGTTACAAGATACTAAGGGGCATTCCCCTGCTAAACAAAATTCTAGGTATTATCTTTTAAGCAATAACCCGAACGTTTAAGGTTTACTATGAAAGACTATATAGAGCTAATCATAAACTTCTAATGGGAAACACTCTTAACTTTGCATTACCTAATTTGGCTAAGTCCGAGGACGCAACCATATGTACGGGAACTGCATAAAAAAGAAGCTATGGGAGTATAAGCTACGCTAGCTTAGTGAGTTCCACTTCCAAAATTAAATACTCCAGCAAGCAATATGTCAAGCAAGTTATATTAACAATCATATGAAATGCATAAGCATGTGAGCGTATAATATATAAGACTTTCCAGGAGTCTTATGTTGAATGGATTTACGCCGTCCATTTGGGGTTAGTGTTTCAGGCCCATAGGACTATAGATTTCAATTTTCCTCATCTATATAGTGGTTGATTCAAGTGCCCACCCACTCACTAATTTTGTAGTTGATACAAGTGCCTAAACACTTCCATTTTAATTTAGGCCTTTCATGCCAACATTCGAGTTTTCCGGCCTACTTGTTGCCTAGTTATTATGCCTTCTTCCTACAAAGTTATAATAACAAATGCAATGTGACTCAACATATGGTATGCATGGTTAATTTAATTATAAGATCATGGCATATCAATTAACGAATTATGAGCGATCATAGATATTTCAGACACTTCAATTCTATACTAAATTATATAAATATTTATAATAATTCTCATTTCGATATTCTTATAATCAATTCATTAAAAAAAATTCACATGCGCATTTCAATTTTATCTTGTCCTAGTTCTAATGCCACTATTATTACAAGCACAATCAAGAGCATGTAATTTATGGATAGTGAGCTCACTCGACCATAGATACCGGTCTCTAATGGTAGCGATCCAAAAAGAGGAATTTTCCCCCTATTCAAAGTGACCTAAACGAAATAAATACCCAAATGAGTATTTCATGTCATAACTAATTTCAACTTATTAAATAAAAACTCTTCAGTTGGTAATTTTCGCGGTAGATGGAAATTCCAACTTAAAACAACCATAACTTGGTCATTTTAACTCGAAATTTCACAAATAAGCTATCGATTTCTATCTACTTCAAATGATATATTCATTTATGATGTTATTCTTAAGTTTTGAAAATGTTTAGGTCTCGGAAAGCTCGGATCAGATCTGATCAGTAGCTAAAACTTGCATTTCTGAATTTGTTTTGTGAAATTTGCATTATTTCTACCAAGTATATTATATGTGCTTGCAATATCTACAAGTTATTATCATAAATGACATGATATGAACTATCTATATGTATTCCCTTAATGATTTTTGGTTAAAAGAATTTTTGGAAAAATTTTACTTTGCAACAATGTCAAGAATACTTATTTGAGAAAACTAGCCTTATCTCTTTGAAAATCATCTATAATTTTACTAGGATAAAGCCTTGATGATCTATATATTTAATACCTTCATTATCTTAATAAAATTCTTCATTTAAAAGTTAGATAGTAGATGTTTAAATGTAGGTTTTGCCTAGTGACGAATTTTTACACAATTTTCGGAAATGAAAATATTGTTTGACTCTAGTTCGGAAACCTTTTCTTCGATTTAGGTTTATACTTTGATAAAACATATTTACTTTTATAAAAATCAAGTCTTTATTACATCTATTTCCTAAGGCTTCTATTTTTCTATTAAAATCCTTATTTTGATATTTGGAAATAGGTGTTTAAATGGGGATCATTTTTAGATCCGAATTTTGGGAATTATTTTTGAGATTAATTCTTGTGAAAAGCTCATTTAATCTTTCTAAAATTAAGTCCTAGTCAAACCTAATCGCTAAGGCTTCCATTTCTTTAATAAAACTCTTGTTTTAGGGTTGGAAAATAGATGTTTTCTTGGCATTTTACCCTAGTTACGAATTTCAAAATCTTTGTTGGTATTGAGACATAGTTTTAACTTAACTTTTGAAATCCTTTTGTTGTTTTGAAAATTTCTCTTAGTAAAACTAAGCTCACCTTATAAAAATCACTCCTTTATGATGCCTATCACCTAAGCCCTTCATTTTACATGTAATATCTTCATTTTGGAGTTGGAAAATAGGTTTTCTAAATGGTTTTTTCTCAAGATCCGAATTTTCAAAAATTGCTTTTTGATAGAAACAAAATAGATCTTGAGTTTTGGCAACACCTTTACTAAGATTATCATATTGCAAATCTTTTATGTATGTAAGACAAGTAACTATGGCATTCAAGTACTCTAAACACATAGATCTATTATATTACTCATGTCATGGATGCAAATGCAACATAAACAATATGTAAATGAGTTTAAAGAAAGGGCTTTTGTACAAAATAGCTATAAGATTAACATTTAGCAATATTATAGCAAAATAATAGCAAGATAACTTAAATATCATGATCTACAACATTGTGATGGTAGGGATCTCATGCTTAAGTGTTTCCACATCCCTAGCATAAAGCTCATGGGGATTTTAGTGGAACCACACATGTATGATTTTGCCATTAGATGTTTTAGTGTAGTAGGGTTAAGATCTACTACCTATTTAGATGTGTGGAGCAAGAAACTTGAAGAAAAAAAAAGTTGTGTGTGTTAGAGAGGGAGGGGACTCACGGCACACAAGGGGAGAAAAAGGAGAGAAAAACTTTTCAAAAGTTGATTTTTGTGAGAAATGAGAGAAAGTGAAAAAGTGAAAGGTGAAAGAGAGGTTATATAGGAAAATAATTAGGGTTTTTGTGTGATTAATTAATTGAAAAAAATGAAACAAAACATGGCATGTACAAGGGAAGGGGCGCTGGTTTGAGAGAGAGAAGAGAGACAGAGTTGTTTTGATTTAATTTGTGTAATAAAATTCAATTTTAATAAGTAACTTTAAGTAATAAAATGCATTGGAAAGGTAAATTTGTAAGGAAATGATGTAAAATTGTAAGAATAGGTTGTAAGGATGTAAGAATAGGGTATGGGTGGTTGTTCTTGGTGAATACTGTGAAAGAAATCAAAAAGTTGATTAGACAACTAAATTATCGGTAGTAATAAAAATATGATAAAAGGCTATAACTGTAATTTTTATAAATCGAAAAAATTATTATAAATATATTTTTGAATTCCTTATTAAATTTTGGTTCTGACGAGTCCTATATATTATTTTTCTATTTTAGAGTCCTGGGGATTGGTTTTCTAGAACAGATCCCGATAGAGTTCAAAACAAATGAATTGCTCTGAAATATGATCTTTTTATGTTTTGATAAACTATTTAAGGCCACATTCTAGAGTTGACTCATTTCTATTGTTCCGAGGTTTCGTTCTCGGGATTGCCGGACATAAGGTTTCCAGGCCTAACTGTTACAGGGGTATTCTTTTAGGGTTTCGGTTTTCGGTTCCAATCTCTGGAACCGAATTCAAATTGCTAAGAGAACGATGGCTTACACCGCCGACATAAGGACAGAAGCCACCGACGTTGGATTAAAGGCCACCGGCATAACTGTCAACTTACCTACCCGAAATGCTTTGTATAAATAGAGCTTTAGGGTTTTTGTTTCTCATAAGTCCTTTTCTCCTTTGCCATCTAGAGAGCATTTTTAGAGTTCTTGAGTGTTCTTAGAAGAGAGAATCACATGGAGATTGGATTTGGATCAAAGTGTAAGTAATTTCGCCTTCATCTATCAAGTTCTTCATAAATCGATTCGTTCTCATAAGGTTTTGTTTGGATTTTGAAGGGATTTTTCTGAGAAACCCTAGTTTTGATTGAGATCCAATCTTTCGGAAAATCAAACAAGGATCAATATTTAAATCAGGAAAGTTATGTCTTTTTAATCGTAGATTTAAACAAAGGAACGATTAGTGATATATCATACCTGTTCTTGTTGGCTTATCTATCTAGGGTTTTGGAGAAATTATTCATTTGGGATTTTGTTTGTTGATCATTGAAGAAAACCTAGAGTTTGATTTCAGGAAGAATTAAAGGTGAGTTCTTATCCTTTAAATCAAATGTTCTATAAAAAGTTTGGTTTTATGGAGAAATTTGTCTGTTTATGTGGATTTCCATAATAGGTTTTTAGAGAAAGATCTGTTCTTTTGGGTTTTTGAGGAGTTTGATAGAAGAAAAAGAAATTTTTGTTGTGGTTTCCATAAGGGTTAGGATTTTGGAGATTTTGATAAGTTAGGGTTGTATGGGTTGAGGATTTACATATTTCTGTTTATTTGTATATCAGGAGATTTGGAGATTTTGTGCTGTTGTTCATAAGGGATTTATGGATTCGGAGAGATTGTTCCAGGAATTGGAAAAGGTACAACCTTTCCTTGTTTGCTGTATTTACTTGTAGGTTTACTTTTCTGATTGTTTCCTATAAGAGCGGATATATAAATGAACTTAATTCTATTTGGCTTAATTTGTTTTTCTGGATATCTTTGGCTTTGACCAGTAAAGACTTAGCAGATAGTGACACTGGTGAGGCACCCTGATGATCCTTGTGTGTCGTTGTCCCTAGTGCAGTTGTACTTGGAGATGATTCCGATAAATAAAGGTTTATTGGTAGCATGGCCACAGGTGTTTGGGGAGTACCCATTCACCAATATATGTATATAATTATTTATTTTCGATATCTGGTTGTTTTTCAGGAGTCTGAGTAACTCTAAGTTCGGGATAAAAGATCTATGATTCTGAACTGTGTTGTTTTGCAGGCTTAATGAAGATAATAATCTTGCTATTTGCATTTAGTTAGTTGCACATATATACACATGTTGTTTGTGCATTTGCATTTTGTTTGTGGACTAGCGTACTGGGCATTTTCGCTCATTCCTTTCTTTTTCAGGTACAGGTGATGGATATATTATTTATGACTTGTTTGGTTATGATTTGTATTTTAATCATGGGGATGACGATAGTGGACCTGACTATACTGTAGAGGAATAGGATGTTATACGGGACTATGAAAAGGATTTCTTGAGTTTTTGAAGATTTTTGAAACAATATTTTGATTATTTATCTTTTTAAGGACTTGAAGTATTGGTTTTTATGTAATAGTTTATTAAACAGGATTATATGATTTTACTTGGAGGTTAGATCTTTTCTGGATTATTATTGGCTTTGGTGTTGCCAACTCGGGTTTAGTTTATATTACAGGAGATATTTGAAAGTTATAAATTACAGGTCTTGTACCTTCTGGAGTACCCTTAATTGTGAGTTCATGGAGATTTTTATATTTTTATATTTTATGGAATTTAGATTTAGAGCCTTTGCATGTCTCTTTTAAGAGAGGGACATGTGGCGGGTTATAATGCCTTATTTTAGGGCATTAAATATAATAATCAAATATATTTACAATACAATACAATACAATACAACTAGGGTACCTTTAGGGCATGACAGTCTTAGTTGGTATCAGAGCATAATTGCGAGGATAAGAAAGATGGATCAACATAAGAAAATCAAGAGCAGAAATAGTATAGTTATAGAAGTAGCATTAGAATAGATAATCTAAGAATAAAACTAAGTGAATGAAATAAACTTGTATGGTTATGATTAATCATGCATTTTTATTTTGTTGTAGGATGATCAAGCTACATGCTTAGTGAGATGGGACTCTTTTGATATGCTAGAAATGGAAAATTTGATAGAGTACCGAAGAAGACTTAGAGTGCCACTAGAGGATATGGCACTGAGTGGTGTTATTAAAGAGCTTGATGAGGTATATAGCACTTGGTAGAAGGGATTGTCAACCTTGTTTAAAGAATGACTGATGTTGATAGAGAAAGCATTTCCAGTTCCAGGTACTCTGGTAGAAGTGATATATAGATTGGAAAGGTTAGCAAAGGTAAATGGAGGTGGAGTTGAAATAGATGATATAGTGCTTATTGTTTCTAAAAAAATCTCTTAGGCTATCTCTACCAGATTTTCGCATCTGGGAGCTTATTGGCCTAGAAAGATCTATGCCCATGATCGGAGGAGTGACCTTGTGGTTATGACAGATATGGATTCATTTAGTGATGATGTGATGTTACAACATGTTATTAGTAGACAGTTGTCTCAAGATGTTTTAATGGCTAGACCACCAGTGATACCAGAGAGAGTCCCAAAACATATGTATAGAGCAGATGCACATGGTGAGATGATGGATAGAGTATCACATCCTATTGAGTCGAGGCCCCAAGTATTTGAAGTGGGTATGTTTGAGACATTTGTGAGAGAGGTTGATATAGAGGGGATTGTGGCTAGAGTAAGAAGGGAATCTAAAGATCAAGATCTGAGGGATGCTTTGGCAGCAGTTAATGAGACATATAGAAAAGTGTATAATGCATACTTGCATTCATACTAGCCAAAGCCCTTGCACCCGCATCCTGGACCTCTTTTTAGTGGGTAGCTCCCATGGGAAGTCGAGCATCTAGGGTTTCAAAGAGAAGATTGGATGCATCGGAGCAAGTTGTGCCAACACCAGTAGTGCCAAAGATTCCTAGGACAGGTGGAGTGAGTATTAGAGAGTCAAATCTAGAGCTAGTACCACAACAAGTAGATCAAGATATGATGGAGGGAAGTTAAAGTGATTCTAATAGTATTGATGAATATCCTGATTTAGATTCTAAAGATAAGGATAAGAGACCTTTGTACCCTGATCCAAGGAAAGAGACTTGAAGGAGGAATGAGTTGGTAGAAGTATGTGTGTAGTGGTATATAGTATGAAAGACTAAAGAGCTACTAAGATAGCGTAGTGCCAATTTTGTCATGTATATAGTAGCATTAGACATAATACTCATGTTGGTAGCTCTCTTTTGTAAAGAATATGTATTATGAGCTTTTGGCTATGCTATGTAAATTATGTTGGTAGTAATAAAAGTTATGTGTGATTATGTGAATCTATAAATATCTTGTATGATTGCTATAAAGATTAGACAAATTTTGATAAATGAACCTTATTTGAAAAGTATAATGATACTAAAAGTATGTTTAATGTTGATAGAGTACTAAGGACGAGAGCTAAGAATAAGAGGGAAAGAGGCGAGCATTCACAAGCAAATCAATCTAATGATGCATTTGAGCCAACTCAAGGTCACCTAGAGGCTATACTGATGGCCATACAACAACAAAATGCTTTGATATTGCAAGCATTAAGAACGGGACAGATCCATCAGAGAGTACCACCATCAGTTGAGGCACCAAATGCACCCCAAGAGGCCATTGGAGGAGCAAGAAATCCTAATGTGCCAGTTCAACTAGGAAATGTTGAGTTTGGAAGTTTAGGATAACCACTTGAACTTGCTACAAGAATACAAGCATAGCCTCAACAAGGACAGAGTTGCCACCACCATTTCGAACCCAAAGAAATTTGTTGCCAGAATTTATCAAATGCAATAAATACTTTGAAGGGCTTTTCGGCAAACCTGAAGAAGCGAAGGATTGGATAGCTCAAATTGAAAGGCCATTTGATGCATTCTAAGTACTTAAAGCCCTATAAATGTCTTATGGATCTTATCTATTGCGCTTAAGAGTAAGAACTTGGTGGGACTCCAAGTTAAGTACTTTACCACAACCGGTGACATGGGAAGTATTCAAACGGGAATTTCTAAAAGCATATTTCCCCAGAAGTTTAAAGGTCAAATATAATACTGATTTGATGAACTTGAGTCAAGGAAGTAGAACCATTGATGAGTTTGAACATGAGTTTAATCGGTTGCTACAATTTGCCCCCGATGCATATAGAGATAGTGATGAATTGAAGAGGCAGACTTTTATGGCAGGATTGGAGCCACACTTCCAAAGAAGGCTTGCAACATTTGAAATATTTGATTTTGCTGCTTTGATAGAGAAAGCACGAGTCATTGAACGTGCTAAGACATATGAAGCAGAAAGGTATAGGAAAAGAGGACAAACTTATGGGAAAAGAACATATAATAACTCGGGCACAAGCTTTATTCCTAAGAAGACCAAATTCATTAAAAATACTAGGGCAAAAAGTGGAGTCACTGGGAGGAATAATGTTATCTATTGGAAATGCAAGAAATCTCATTATCCAAGGGATTGTCCTCAATTGCAACACAAATGTTATTATTGTGGAGAAGGTGGACATATGGCGAACACATGTCCAAAAAAGACCGAAGCAACCTATTTTGTTTGTGGGAAAGTTGGACATATATCCTCAAATTGCCCACAATGATCAAGATCTTAACAACAAAAAGGAGTAGTAGGAGCAACAATTCGAAAGGATAACAATAATAATGCTAGCAAGATTACTGGAGTTGCTAGAATTTATGTCATGCATGGAGTGCTGATGAAAGAAGAAATGGAAGAGATAGATGAAGAGAGTATTTGGGATAATGTTGATGTCACGCCCCATAAGGTACCATAAACGTAACAGTCCGCCGCATACTAAACGAGACTTAGGAATCACTACCACAGTCATTCAAAAGTCTTGTATTAGATGCAAGGTGTTCTCTTATAGTAATAGAATACATATACAATTGGGGATAGATAGTTTGACTTAATAGAATAAGCATAAAAATATAAACCACAGATATCTCAGGATCATTTACAAGGTACTAAGGGGCATTCCCCCGCAAAATAATAATCAATCTGGTATTAATTTTTGACAACAACTCGAGCATTTAAGGTTTCCTATGCAAAAATATACAAAGCTAACATAAACTTCTAGGGGAAACTCCTAACTTCGCATTACCTAAGTTGGTCAAGTTCGAGGCCGTAACCATAGGTACGGGAACTGCATAAAAAAGAAGCTATGGGGGTATAAACTATGCTAGCTTAGTGAGTAAATACTTCTAGAATACACATATCCCACAATTACATACATACGTACAAACAAGTTGATTTAATCATCCATATGAAATGCAAAAACCATATAGGCAAACAAAACATATGATCAGCTAGAAATCATATGTTTCATGGATTTACGCCTTCCATTCAGGGTTAGAAGATTAACAAATCCTATGGTACTACTTTGAATTACTGTTCCGTTTTACGGCTCACGGGCAACCCATCAACTGTATCGTTTTATGGCTCACGGGCAACCCATCAACTGTACCATTTTATGGCTTACGGGTAACCCATCTCATTCATACCGTTTATGGATCACGGAGAACCAACCATGATTAAATGCACCATCCGCATCATGAAGTGATTATATCCGTATTACTTGTTAATCTAAATAATCATTATTTCAATTTCATAGGTGACCAATCAATTGGTAGACACTCATAATCATGGTATATAAACGTACATCAATTAATCATCCGGTTTCAATATTCTTAGCACATTTTTCTCAACACATCAAGATATCATACATAATCCCATAATTACCCATCATACATTTCCAATTTTATCTTTGCCTATCATTCTAGTGCAACTATAATTTACAAGCACAATATGGAATAGCAAGTAGGCAGTACGACTCATTCCCCCATGGACACCGTTCTCTAGTCGTAGTAATCCGAAGGTAGGAAATCCTCTTATTCAAAGTAACCTAAACGAAAGAAATACCCCAATGAGTATTTCAAACAATAACTAATTCTAACTTATTAAACAAAAACTTTTAAGTTTTTAATTTTCGTGGTAAATGGAAGTTCCAACTTAAAACGGCCATAATTTGATCATTTTAACTCTTAATTTCACAAATAAGCTATCGATTTCTATCCACTTCAAAAGATATATCAATTCATGATGTTATTCCTAAGTTTTGAAAACTTTTAGGTCTTGGAAAGCTCGGATCAGTAGCTAAAAATCACATTTCTGAAATTGTTTTGTGAAATTTGCATTGTTTCTACGAAGTATATTATATGTGCATATAATATTAACAAGTTATTATCATGAATGACATGATATGAGCTATCTATATGTATATCCTTAATGACATTTGATTAAAAAGAATTTTTAGAAAACTTTTACTTTGCAAAATTTTAAGAATGCTTCACTTAGGAAAACTAGTTTTATTTCTTTGAAAATCATTCTCATTTTTACTAAGATAAAGCCTTGATGACCTATATGCCTAATACCTTCATTATTTTAATTAAATTCTTCATTTAGGAGTTGAAAAATAGATGCTTAAATAGGGGTTTTGCCTAGTTATGAATTTTACAAAATTTTAAGGAATGAAAACATTGTTTGATTTATATTTTGAAACCTTCCCTTTGTTTTAGGAATACACTTTGATAAAATCTATTTATTCTTGTTAAAATTAGGTCCTTACTATATCTATTATCTAAGGCTTCTATTTTTTTTATTAAAATTCTCATTTTGGTATTTGGAAATAGGTGGTTAAGTGGGGGTTATTTATAGATCCGAATTTTGCTAAATTGTTTTAAGGTTATTCTTTGGGAAAAACTCATTTAATCTTTCTAAAATTAAGTCCTAATCAAACCTACTCCCTAGGGCTTCCATTTCTTTAATAAAACTCTTGTTTTTGGGTTAGAAAATAGGTGTTTACATATTAACTATTCCTTATTACAAATTTTAAGTTTTTGTTGGGGTTAAGATATAGCTCTAACTTAACTTTTGTAAACTTTTCTTATTTTGAATATAACTCTTAGTAAAACTAGATTTAACCCATCAAGATCATGTCTTTAAGATACCTATTTTATAAGCCCTTCATATTTTATATAAAATACTCATTTTGGAGTTGGAAAATAGATTTTTAAAATAGGGTTCTTTTTAAATCCGAATTTCAAAAAATCTTTTTTGTTGAAACTAAAATGGGTCTTTAACTTTTTGGCATATTCTCATTATTATAATACCACTACAAGTCTTTATTCACATAAAACAAGTTTTTAATGACATTTATATACTTAAAACAAGTAGATCTACTATATTAATTATGTCATGGATACAAATGCAACATAAACAATATGCGGATGAGTTTAATGAAAAAATATATGTACAAAATATCCATAAGAACAACACAAAGCAATAATATAGCAAAATAATAGTAGAACAACTTAAATGCAGAGATCCACAATATTGTGATGGTAAGAATATCATGCTTTAGTGTTTTCATAGCACTTGCATAAAGCTCATGAAGATTTTAGTGGAACCATACATGTATGATCTTGCCATTACATGTTTTCTTGTGGTAGCATTAAGATCTGTTACCTATTTAGTGTGTGGAGCTAGAAAACTTGAAGGAAAAAAAAAAGTGTGTGTGTATGTGTAGTGAGGGGAAGCTTATGGCAAGAGAGGGAGGAGAGGGAGAGAGAAACTTTTCCAAAAGTTTGATTTTTGTGTAAAAAGAGAGAAAGTGAAAAAGGTGAAAGACATAAAGCAGTAAACAAAATGAGAGAGGACAAGGGGAGAGGGCGCCGGTTCTTAGGCAAGGGGGAGAGAGAAAGGTGTTTGATTATTTTATGTAATAAACTTCAAATTTAAATAAGTAATTTAAGTAATAAAATGTATTGGAAAAGTAAATGTAAGGAATAAATAATGTAAAGAGGTAAGGTTAGATTGTAAGGATGTAAGAATAGGCATGGGTAGTTGTACTTATGAATAGTGTGATTAGAAATCAAAAAGTAGATTAGACAATTAAATTACTGGTAGTAATGAAAATACGATAAAATGCTATAACTGTAATTTTTATAAAACGAAAATTTTTATAATTAAAATTTTGAATTCCTTATTGAATTCCGATTCTAAAGAGTCCTATATAATATTTTTCTATCTCTGAGTCCCGAGGACCGATTTTTGAGAACAGATCCCGATCAGGTTCGAAACGAGTGAATTTCTCCAAATTTTGATCTTTTTATGTTTTATATATTATTTAGACCTATATTCTAAAGCTAACTCCTTTTTATTGTTTCGAGGTTTCGTTTTCGGTATTTCCGGACTTAGGGTTCCAAGGTCCAAACTAGCCCTAGGGTATTCTTTTAGAGTTTTGGTTTCCGGTTTTGATTTCCGAAATCGAGTTCGGTTTGCTAAGAAAACGTGGGCTTACAGCTGATACTAAAGAGACTGGATTAGTCGCGAGTATGTCAATGAAACTATGTTTTGTTATAATGCATTGGTTACGCTTTTTCAATATATGCTTTTTAAAACTCCTTTTAGTTATATTCAATTTCCTTTAAATGAGCAGATCCTTAACCGACAGTGTATCATGTGTGTGTGAAGTAATAATATATCGGTGAATACCAAATCGAATCCATAAGGAGCAAGGACTATCTCTCAACTATATTTGTCCAATTCATAGCTAGGCAAATCAAAAGTTATTTCTCTTTTTAGATTTTCTTTTATAAGATTAACCTACAGAAAAATCTTGGATTTTCAACACCTTTGGATTGATTAAGTTATGAGCTAACAGATTTGAATAATCAATCAATGTATGCTACTGATTAGAAATACAATTGCCAATCCAAATTGTCAATGGGTTCAGTATTTTAATCAAATAAGCACCAGATAATAATCCATTCTTCCAAAGTGAACTATTATCCTAGATTTACCAATCAATGTTCAATGTTCCTAGGAAAATGATAAATTGACAAATCTATGTAATATACCAAACCCTAATAGAATTTGAATTCCATATCCCTATGTGATTTCAAATCCCAATTAGATATTCACAAAATCAATTAGAAGAGAATTTCCTAATTGTAATCCTGATCCATCATGAATTTCAGATGTAATCCAAAATACATGATTTGTGAAAATCACCAACAATCCGAATATGAACAAAGATTTAATCAAGAACAAAAATCATCAATCATATGAATCAGATCAACAACTTAAAACCAATTTAAGATCAAAGGAATCAAGCATCCCAATAGGAGGATATAAGAGAAAGAACAAAATAACCTTGTTAATGGAATCCTGTTCTTGAAATCCAAACACAAATGTTGTTTTCCACTTGAATCCGGAGTGGAATCCCATATCAAATTAAAAAGTTAACTATTTTAGTGTTGTAAACCCTAATGTATCAAGGAGCTATAGAGAAATATCAAAGAAAATTGTGCCTAGGATTTCTCATTTTCACAAATGATAAAAAGATGAATTTATATGAATAGTCACAGGGGAGTTACATCGGTATTAAAGGCTGGCGGCCTTTAATTAAATTTGACTGGCCTTTAATGTGAAAATTAATTTCCACGAGTAGTAATAAATATACACCGTCTTTAATGCCAACGGCGTAATCATTCTAGTTGTCGGCATACAATGAAAAGTGAATCGCTTGATTTTCCCTTGTGAAAGCTGGCAGTGTAAATGTCGGCTCTAATAATTTGCATTCTTTTCACATCTAACACTGCTTCAAGGCCCGCGACATATGATCAAATTCAGCTTCCGTAAGTTATAATTTTTGGACGCTAGTTGGATTTCTTCATTAAACACCGCTAGCGTTTGTTAATTCTCTTGAAGGCCGCCTCTTTTCCATTCAATGCCGGTGGTGTTCTTTGGACTTATCGGTGTACAATATGTTTTTGTCCAAATTTGCACAATACTTCTCTAATTTGCTTGTGTTTGAAAGATAAATCCTTAACGACCTAAAATAACACAATTAACACACTTAAGTACCATTTCTAATTGATTTTTATAAAATCTATAACAAGTTTATCATGATTTGATCGAGGAAAATTGAGTGAAATATGACTTTATCAACTCCCTCATACTTGAACTTTTGCTTGTCATCAAGCAAAATAATTAAGATTAAGAAGTAGAAATCTATCATAGAATGTACAACACTTTATCATTTAAAACTTTAGCATCTTTTCTTTTGATAGCTATGACTTGCATTGCTAGTGCCTACCGCTCAAACCAAACTGGAAATATGTAATTAGATTACTATAATCAGAATTTAGTAGCTAATCTTGGCAAAACAAACTTTATTCCTGATTTTTAAAAAAAGAACATTCCATCCAAAAGTAGATACATAGTCCATTAAGGAAAAACAACCATTTAAACTTCACTGGACTTTTAGCAGGTATATAATCTTAGCAACATAGAGTGAAAGCATATGGTATCTACTCCTTACCTAGAATTTCTCCCTTTTATTATAAGTCTTATTTCATTTAGAGCTTTTGCATTCATATTCTTTTTTTTTTTTGTTCCATACAAGCATTTATCTATTTTTGGGAGGTTTTTGCCTTCATCTTTTTCTTTCTTTCTTTTTTTTTCAAAGTTCAAGAATTGAACTTTTGCCTTTCCCTCCTTCTCGTTATAGTGAGTTCATCGAGTCGGCACATCCCAGGCTCATCACCTAAGTGATCAGGTTTTAAAGGACCCCTAAGAACTCTTCCTCACTTTAACATTTAAGTTTAGACACTCATAACTCAAATACTTGAGTCATTGGAGTAGAGGCTATGCTTGTTTCTTTCTTTTCTTTTTGAATGCACTACAAATTAAGACTTTTTATAAAGGATCACTAAGACAAGAATTTTTTCTACCTCTTTCACTAAGTGTTGAAATGTTGTAATACAACTCAAAAGAGTATATACAGACTAAAATTTTTTAGAAGTAAACGTATTTATTTTTCACAAAAGGACTCGACCTACTCTTAAACTTCTAATTCCAAAGCTAAATACAAGGCAAATTTGTCCTTTAAAGATTTCACTACTTAATTTCAACTAAGTATTCTAATCACAACAGTAGATGAGTAAGGCACTTAGCAAGTCAATTTACAATTCTTACATATGCTTTCAACAATTCTTTTTACAATCTCCAGGTTTCATCAAAAACTTTGAAAAAAAATTTGACCTAAAATTTCCGTATAATACTTAAGGACAAAATAGTTCAAAGTGTTGGTACACAATACAATTCAATTTCATATGTCATGTATAAAAAATTCAAATAAGCTCAACAAAAAACAAACATCAACAACAGTCATATTCAACTCCTTTCTCCATATCTCCATTCATTATCCCTTCCCTCACATTTAAATCGAACAGTATCTCACTGTTCTTAATCAGCTCAACAAAAGGAAAGAAATAAAGAAACAAAGGAGAAAAGGAATAACGATACTTCCTTAGTTTTGATAATTTTTATTCTATTTAGTTTTAACCGGTACAACAAAAGAGAAGTTTTCCAATTAAGTCCATCTTTGAAGTTCATCCTCTTGTTGTTTACAATAAGGCTCTTTAGCTCCTGTTTTTCTCTTATCTACATAGTTAGGGCACACTATCAAAGCAAAGAAAAAAAAAACAAAAACAAAAAGATATTAATAGATAGATAATAGTGGGTTGCCTCCCACTCAGCACTTGTTTTATAGTCTCAGCCTGACTTTTTGACTTCTTCTTCAAGGATGATCAAAATCACTAGTCTTTTTCTTGTCCTTATCCTTCCTTTCCTTGCAACTTTCTACTCTTGCACTTTCTGTTGTTGTGTCAGCTTTGGTGGATTTAGGGTTATTTTTCCATCTCTTCATGATATTCACATTCAACTCTTTATTTCCAACCCTCAACACCATCTTGCTATTCTTCACATCTATGACAGCTCCAGCAGTAGCCATGAATGGGTGGCCAAGAATAAAGGGAATTTTCGGATCTTCTTCTATATCTAGTACCACAAAGTCTATTGGAAAAATGAACTTATCAACTTTCAAAAGTACATCCTCAATTACCCCTCTTGGTCTTTTAATAGAGCCATCAGCCCATTGAATTGTCATCTTAGTCTTCTTGATTCCATCCCCTAATCCTAACTTCTTAGCCATAGAGAATGGAATCAAATTTATGCTTGCACCAAGATCACAAAAAGCATTCTTGAGTCTATTATCTCCTATGGTGCAATCCAATGTGAATTTCCCTGGATCATTCATTTTTAAGGGAAGTGCATCGTTCAAAGCTTCTGTACAAGCCTAAGACAATATGACTATCACTTTCCCATTCATTTTTCTCCTTTTTATTCATAACTTCTTTCAAGAACCTTCTATATTGAGGAGAGTCTTCTAAAATTTCAGCCAGAGGAATATTAACTTCAAGTTTCTTAAACACCTCTAGGAATCTTTCAAAATCCACATCATCTTTCCTTTTTCTTGTTCTTCTTAGAAAAATGAGCTGATGGCACATCTAGTCTGACAGTAGGTTCAGTGACTACAGGATTGTGCTCTTGATGTACCATATCTTCCTTCTGAGTTGATGTAGAAGCCAAAGTCTCATCAATCTCCGCCTGCTTACTTGTATCTGCTTTGATCTCATTTACATGGTCAATCGAGGTAGAGGGCTTCTCAAGATTTGTAATTTTCTATCCTAATTTCTCAAACCACTCTAAAGTCAGATTAGCAAGTTTCTCAATTGCTAATTCCCATGATAGCTTGTCTTCTTTTGTTTCAACCTTTTTGACTATTGAAGAATTGCTGTTAAAATTTTCTGCACTTGACACAACTTCTTTCTCTTTCCCTTTTTCTTGCCTTTGATTGTCAACTGGGGTGTCAATTGCCTTTTCATCACTAGAAAGCTCCCAATCTGCACATGTGTTAGCAAGTTTAAACATAGATGAAACAAATTCAGTTAGACTTGCTACCTGAGTCTCCAATTTCTCAATAACCTCTTGTTGCTTCTCAAACTTTTCTTCCCATTTCTTCTCTAAACTCCTCACAAGTTCTTCAAAAGTTTTCTCTTTACCTGGATCTGTAATTGTAGGTATAGGAGAAGAATTAACAACAATCTCTTGTCTTAGAGTCTCATAAGTGTGGTGATAATCTTGATTTGTCATGCTGGAATCAAATTCTTGAATACCACCTTGATATTGAGAGTCATCATATGAATAGCCATACCATGAACATACTATAGGATTAGAATTGTATGGATCAGTGTCTTGGCTTAGAAATCCATCAATCTTTACAAACACCAATTCTGGTGACATAAATGATAAGTTCCCTCCAACAGCTAAATCTATCATTATCTTACCATAATCATCTATGCCATCAAGGAAAAAAACTCGGATGAGTCCAAGTAGGTGAATTATGATAAGGGCATTGGCTCATCAAATGGCGGAACCGTCCCCAAGCATTTGTCAAAAGCTCTCCATCATACTGCCTAAATGGATATAATTTTGATTGGACCTCTGAAGTACAGTAATATGAGAAAACTGGTGCTTGTTGATTATCATCTATTATTCTTCAAGCACCTGAAAAGAGAAAAAGAAAAACGAGTAGATTGTACAAAAAGAATCAAAGACTAATATATACAAATGAAGAAGAAAGCAATTATATATATATATATTTTGCAAATTTTTTAGAGTTTTCAAATAAAGCCTAGTCCACAAAAGTCCAAAAAATTGAAAGTAGCACCAAATCACTCCCCGGCAACGACGCCAAATTGGTCACGCTTTTTCAATATATGCTTTTTAAAACTCTTTTTAGTTATATTCAATTTCCTTTAAATGAGCATATCTTTAACCGACAGTGTATTAGATGCGTGCGAAGTAATAATATATCGGTGAATACCGAGTCGAATCTACAGGAAGTGAGGACTAGCTCTCAACTACATTAGTCCAATTCATAGCTAGGCAAATCAAAAGTTATTTCTCTTTTTAGATTTTCTTTTATAAGATTAACCTATAGAAAAATCTTGGATTTCCAACACATTTGACTTGATTAAGTTATGAGCTAACATATCTGAATAATCAATCAATGTATGTTACTGATTAGAAATACAATTGCCAATCCAAATTGTCAATAGGTTCAATATTTTAATCAAATAAGCACCAGATAATAATCCATTCTTCCAAAGTGAACTATTATCCTAGATTTACCAATCAATGTTCCATGTTCTTAGGAAAATGATAAATTGACAAATCTATGTAATTTACCAAACCCTAATAGAATTCAAATTCCATATCCTTATGTGATTTTAAATCCCAATTAGATATTCACAAAATCAATTAGAAGAGAATTTTCTAATTGCAATCCTGATCCATCATGAATTCCAGATGTAATCTAAAGTACATGATTTGTGAAAATCACCAACAATCCGAATATGAACAAAGATTTAATCAAGAACAAAAATCATCAATCATATGAATCAGATCAACAACTCAAAACCAATTTAAGATCAAAGGAATCAAGCATCAAACAACATCCAATAGGAGGATATAAGAGAAAGAACAAAATAACCTTGTTAATGGAATCCTGTTCTTGAAATCCAAACACAAATGTTGTTTTCCACTTGAATTCGGAGTGGAATCCCATATCAAATTAAAAAGTTAGCTACTTTAGTGTTGTAAACCCTAATCTATCAAGGAGCTATGGAGAAATATCAAAGAAAATTGTGCCTAGGATTTCTCATTTTCACAAATGATAAAAAGATGAATTTATATGAATGGTCACAGGGGAGTTACATCGGTATTAAAGGCTGGCGGCCTTTAATTAAATTTGACTGGCCTTTAATGTGAAAATTAATTTCCAGGAGCAGTAATAAATATACGCCGTCTTTAATACCAGCGGCGTAATCGTTCCAGTTGTTGGCGTACAATGAAATGTCACAAACCGCTTGATTTTCTCTTGTGAAAGCTGGCAGTGTAAAGGTTGGCTCTAATAATTTGCATTCCGTTCACATCTAACACTACCTCAAGGCCGGCTACATATGATCAAATTTAGCTCTCGTACATTATAATTTTTTAACGCTAGTTGGATTTCTTCATTGAATACTGGTAGCGTTTATTAATTCTCTTGAAGGCCGCCTCTTTTCCATTCAACGCCGGCGGTGTTCTTTGCAGACTTACCAGTGTACAATCTGTTTTTGTCCAAATTTGCACAATACTTCTCCAATTTTCTTGTCTTTGAAAGATAAATCCTTAACGACCTAAAATAACACAACTAACACACTTAAGTACCATTTCTAATTGATTTCTATAAAATATATAACAAATTTATCATTATTTAATCAAGAAAAATTGAGTGAAATATGACTTTATCACGTACAAATGTACTTAGATCCACAAATTATAAATCTATGTTTATTAATAATAATATAGAGTAATTACATAATAAATAGGAACCATGCAAGTAAATGGTCGTCCTGAATATGCATTGCTCAATATGGGCGCCATGCACTCTTTCATCAACTCCAAATTTGCAAGACAAATAGGGCTAACCCGTGAAACTATGGAAAAAAGGTTGGGGATTTCTACCCTTGTTGGAGGATTGGTTATAACCCGTGAAATTATAAAGAAATGTCCACTAAAAATAAGTGAATGAGAATCAACTACTGACCTTATCGTGGTGGAAATACACAAGTATGAAGTATGGATGACTTGGTTGACTATGGCAAGAGCTAAAATTGATTGTTAACTTAAGACAATATCATTTGTTGATTGTCAAGGAAAACTAGAAAACTTCATAGGAGAAATACTCAAGAATCATGGTACTAAAATGACTGTCATCAGAATTGATGAAAAAGAAGCTGTGGAGTTGAGAAAAAGTATAATGAATGCTATGGAATGTGAAGAGAAGAAACCTGATATCCAAACTATCAAGACAGTGCATGAATATCCGAATGTGTTTGTTATGCTCCGATGACACCCTAGTAGTAGTAGTAAACAAGATACACTTGAATACTATTACTAGTTTACCTTCTAAGAATGACTTATTTCAATAAACATGATCTTTTAGTTGCTTTGATAAAAGGACAAATATATATAAGGCATAAATTAGTAAATAACTGTCATCCAAAGTAGAGAATGTCATAATAATAATATTATAGACCATAACTTTTCTAGAACATCTCCAAATACATAACTAAAGTTTTGAATGCTAACTATTTGTAACTAGAAATAGAAATAAATATCATATGTCTAATTACTTCATAAGCTTCCAGTTTCTAAATTCTTACTGGGACCATGCTCCTGGAAGTAATGAGCCAAGATCGCAGTGTAAACCTAAAAGGACTGTTGGAGTGTGAGCCAAACCACGGGCTCAGTGAATAACTAGAACTTACCATATATCAATCAAGTTCATTAACAATCAAATGAAATGCATCAATTAAGCATATGTACAAATACAAGTCTGGATAACCCGGAATCCAAACAGGATGAAGATTTATGCCCTCTCATCGGGGTTGAAGGAACACAATACTATGGTTTACTTACCTAGGAGAAATTAAGCATACATGAAACAATAAAACTCACTTTAATTATCGCTTTGAATTTATCATGTTTTTATCACTCATTTCCTATTTTAGCTTTAGAACTCTACTAAGTGTTAATCATTTCAAGCAATACCATAAGCGGCGTCCTTCATTTACCATTTAGTTCCTATGGTATGAACAGAACAAAGATAATCTTGCGATTAACTAATAGCTTCCTTGCCTAGATAAACCAAGCATTACCAGAGGTTTCAAATATTAACACGTAGTAGGCTACCACTTACTCAAATGTTATTTTATGCATGTCATGCAATGCATGTTCAATTTCCTTTATGGTACCGGTAGTTTCAATTAAGTTTAAGGCGATCAGTCATTCTCAGACAATCAACATATTATATAAGCAATATAATCACACAGAATCTTGTTATTATTATCATTATAGTGATTTGGCAATCAATTTTCCATATGGCAAACAATTCTCATAAACCCATATAGCACATTCAGGTTATTATTTTATTAAAGGTTCACTAAGCTATAAGTATATAATGTAATAAGACTGAGTCACTCACCTGCTCATATTGGTTAGTCGTAATAATCGTCAGGAAAATCCTCACAAATACCAAGATCACCTATTGAGATGATTAATATATTTATCAATATCACATAAATTATATGATTAAACTCCTATGAGTGTCTAAGTGTTCTATTTTGATATTGGGTTTTCGTTCTATTACCATATTGGTCCTTTAATGGTCCTATGATGAGTATTAATATTTATTTTTCATTTTGCTTGTCTTGGTTTTTTGATACTTATATCATTCATCGGGTATTCGAAAAATTGATTTGTAGTCAGCTTATTTTTATAGCTATTATTATTGCTTTTTGTATGTTTCTTTCTGACTCATTATAAAACTCGTATTTATTTATTATTGTTTAGTGTTTATCGTGTTTTATTGATTTACTTGATATAATTTTCTTTTTATGTATAAATATCACTTTATTAAAAAAAATTAGCTTATTTAAATTTCCATTGTTATATGTATGTCTATATGTATATAAATCAATAAATACTTAGTAATTACCAAAATTTCCATTTTTATGTGTAAAATATACTGAGTTCATCTATAATGATGATAAAATTAGCAATATTAAGATTTGCAAAACTAGAATTAATTTCAGAAATATTATAATGTTATCTTGGTGTTGTTATCATAATAATAATAATAATAATAATAATAATAATAATAATAATTCAAAAATCATTCACATTATGGTTAATACTAGTAGTAATATTAATACTTTTTGATATCAAAATAACCTTAAGCTTAACCTTTGGGTTTTAATATTAATATTAAGTATAATAATATCTTAAAACAATAATTCCATGAATATTATTAATCTAAATACTTTCAATATTAATGCTAATGTCAATAACAATGATAATAGTATTAATAACTATAATTGTAAAAATATTATAAACTTTAATTAATTAAGTGATAACAATTGTATATTAGTATTAAATTTTTATGATATTAATAATATCAATATTACTTAATAAATATATCAATATTAATAATAACATCATAATAATAATATTATTATCCTTAAAAACCTATATTTAATAATATTGCAAATTTTAATTTTAAACTCTATATTCAACAACTATAATAATAATAATAATAATAATAATAATAATAATAATAAAATAATAATATTTAGTCTAAATAAATCAATTTTTAAAAAATTATTTTAAAAAAATGGATGTTGAGAGGTCCACGGGGGGAACACGCCCGTGTTCCTCCCGTGCTCATCTGGGGAAGACACTGTTCATCGTCTTCCCCGATGAGATTGGCCGATTTCACGCCATTTTTCACGTGCATGGGATTTCCAAATCATTCCTATAAACTTATACATATATATATATATATATATATAAACATTAAACAACTTATATCACATCAATATTTACATATTCCATGATTTCGAAATTTAAAAGTGTAACTTAGGGTTTGCGAAATTTTACCTCGTTGAGCTTGTTTGGTGTGATTCGAAGCTTATTTTTGGTTGAATTATGATCCTACAATCATCAGAAATCAATTTAAAACATTGTTTTTAACAAATAACGAGCCAAGATGAATCAAGTTACCTTATTGTGCTTTGAGTCTGAGCTTGTGTGTGTGTTAATGGAGGCGAGCTTGTGTTTGGGTTTTGTTGTGTTTATGAGATGATTAAGGCTTGTTGGGGACGTTTTTAGCTAGGCAATAACGTACTTTGTTCGTTTGTCCATTATAGTATATATATAGAAAATGGGAAGGACATGAATGGCGGTTCCTATTGCGTGAAAAATTCTTCAAATTTCTCCTCCGTTTGTGTGTATGTGTGTGTTTTACTGCATTTATTGAGCTTGATGTGTTGTCTCCATTTGATTGGTGTGTTTGTGTATTTTGTTGACTTAAAAGAGTATAATTTAGACCAAAATGAGAAGGATTTCGCCTTGCATCAATCTGAGAAAATCAAAGCCACAATTCACACCCGCTTGCACTGAAATTTTAGATAGATTTGATAAGAAAATATATTATATTTGCTAGTTAATAATTATCTTAGTTTTAGGGTAATTTATTAAGCTATTCGGTACAAATATATCGTTTATTTGAGAGTTTTTGACTAAAAAAATTTTTATAGTCCTACAAAAATTTTAGACTGTTATTGAGTTCAACTTTAAGTTTAAAGTTTACGTAATTAATTATTTTCAAAGTTTTAGCTCCTGCGATTAGGGTTTTAATAGCTTAATAGACCAATTTTTTATTTAGGCTTTAAGAGCTTACAATTACGTTAACTAAAATAATGGTGTGATCTAAATATTTATTTAGAGTCTAAATTATTAGTTATACATCTGTTTATGTTTTTATTGTGTATTTATAACCCTAATGATTTATCTTTAGGTTATCATTTCCTAACTATAAGCATAATTGGTTATTTACTCATTATCACACTTAATATCTTAACCAAGTTATCTTTATATCTTGGGTTTTTGATACTTACTATGAAATCTTATTAGTAGTCTTTAGCACTATCTAGGAATCTTTATTTTAGGGTCTAAACTATATAAAGACCCATTATTACTCATAGTTCTATTCTAAAGTCTTTGTTGAGTTTAATAGTAACCATCTATTTTCTAAATTTATATATTTCTATCTACTTCTATTTGTATGACAAGTTTCAGGGTTTGAAAAATTTGGGTTACCTTTAATTATATCTTGAGTTATCAGCTCAAGATACGAAATCTCCTTTTTAGTATCAATTAAGGTCAGAGAATTTTTATTCAAGCTTTTAGATCATAAACAAGCTGAATTCAACTTATAGATTTATTCTAGGGTTTTTGTTGAGTTCTAGATTGACTAGCTAATACATGTTTTTCTATTCTAGTGTCGTGTACTAGTGTGAAATTTTTTTGGGGTTTATACTCTCTCCCCTTAAAATAAGCTTTGTCCTCAAAACTTGCATGCGTACCTGAATTTTCGAACAGATGCTTCTTGTTGTCATCCTTCAGTTCTCGTGTCATTTCTTCACTTCGGGAATCCTATGGTACTTTGACATAACGATTTCTTGTCATATGTTATGTTCTCCTTCAAATCAATTGGTTCTAGTTCAACTACTTTATCTGGATCCGGTATATATTTTCTTAGTACTGGTACATGAAAAACATTATGTATACCAGGTAACTTGGGAAGCAATGCAAGACGATATGCTAGATTTCCAACTCGTTCCAGTATCTTGAATGGTCCAATATGTTTGGGGCTCAACTTTCCTTTTGTTTGTCCACTGTGCAAACTTTTGACCGGACTTATCTTCAAATAGACATAATCTCCTTCAGTAAACTCCAATTACCTCCTTTTTAGATCTGCCCAACTCTTTTGTCTAGCTTGAGCTTCTTTCATTTTCCGCTTTATCATAGTAACCTTGTCAATTGTTTCTTGTGTCAATTTAGTTCCAATCATTACTTTCTCCAGGTTATCCCAAAATAAAGGTGATCGACACTTTCTACCATATAATGCTTCATAGGGTGGCATCCTGATACTCGAATGATAACTGTTATTGTATGCGAATTCCACCAATGGCAAATGTTGATCCCAATTTCCTTTGAATTCTAGAATATAAGATCTCAGCATGTCTTCCAAGGTTTGAATAGTTCTCTTTATTTGTCCATCAATTTTTGGATGTAAGTTGTACTGAACTTTAGTTGTGTCCCTAAGGATTTTTGCAATCCTTGCCAGAATCTAGAAATAAACCGTGGATCTCGATTTGATACTATACTAGCAGGTACACCATGTCATCTCACAATCTCCTTCAAGTATATTCGTGCCAACTTTTCCAATGGATATGTCATATTGATTGGCAAGAAATGAGCTGATTTGGTGAGTCTATCCACAATTACCTAAACAGCATAATGTCCTACGTTGTCTTGGGCAATGAACATACAAAATCCATGGAAATCTGATCCCATTTCCATTCTGGAATAGGCAATGGTTTCAATAATCCGCTGGGCCTTTGGTGTTCCACTTTTACCCTTTGGCATACATCACATTGTGCAACAAATTGGGTAACATTGTTTTTCATTCCATTCCACTAATATGCACTTTTTAACTCTTGGTATGTCTTCGTTTCTCCTGGATGTATAGTATATCTGGAATAATGTGCTTCATGCATTAATTGCTTCCTCAAGCTTTCATCATGTGGCACACACTATCTCTTATTCATTCTCAATACACCTTCATCATCCACATGAAAATCCTTATATCTTCCTTGTGACATCCCATGTATAATTTCTTGGAATTCCATATCTTCTTTTTGAGTTTCCTTGATTCGTTGGAGCAAAGTAGGCTTTAAGATTAAGTTTCCAAGTTCCGCTTCCAAGTCTAGTATTGAAAACTCCAAATTTAATCTCTCGAATTCCTTAATGAGCTCTTTTTGTTCGGTCAACATTGAGGCTATTTCTCCATAATTTTTACAACTTAATGCATCAGCTACGACATTTACTTTACCGAGATGGTAATTGATGGTCAAGTCATAGTATTTAATCAATTCCAACCATCTACGTTGCCTTATGTTTAATTCTTTCTCTGTAAATATATATTTCAAACTTTTGTGATCTGTATAAATTTCACATTTCTGTCCGTACAACTAATGATGCCAAATCTTGAGTGCAAACACAATAGCAGCTAATTCAAGGTCATGAGTAGGATAATTCATCTCATGTGGTTTCAACTGTCTAGAAGCATATGCTATTATTTTTTCATTTTGCATTAGCACACATCCTAAACCATTTCTGGATGTATCACTATAAATAATATATGGATACTTCTCATTGGGCAAAACTAATATTAGTGCTGATACTAACCTCTTTTTCAATTCCTGGAACTTCGTTCGCGTTGATCATTCCATTCAAATTTCTCATTCTTCTTTGTCAATTGCGTCAATGGTCATGCAATTGTAAGCCCCGAAAAATTTCAATAAATAATTTCAAGATGAACTTCGAAAATAAACCCTAAAAATCACTCCAAATTAAAACCGAATTTCAACTAGTCTTAAATCATGAACGAATTCGAAAAATTTCCGAATCTTGGGAAAAATAAGAATTCTCAAAAATAAAGTAAGAACTCAACATACTATAATTCCAAAACCACTACGTACGACAAATTCCATATTTAACTTCGACTTATAAAAACGGGTAATATAAAGCCCAAAAACAAATTATTAAAAAGCAAATAACGATTGACTTTCGAAAATATAACTTAATTCAAGAATTCTGAAAACATTAAGAGATATTAAATACTTACAAAAATGAAATGTAAAATAAATTTCTTAAAGTAAATATGTTGTATAAATATAAAATATCAGTTTCCAAAGTGGCAAAGACCTAAACCAGAAAAATCACTCGGAAACCCTAATCAGAATACAATAGCTTAAGTCCGGCAACCTAGCGCCCCTAACCCTAGAGGCCGAGGTGTAGTTGAAGATGTAGAATAGCTCATAGTAATATGAGTTTATTTAAAAATATCAGATTGATAAATTTTTGACCTATTTCGAACTCGTTCGTATACAGACTTCGACAAGCGTGTCCCGAGGCTCGAGATATGAAAAATGTACCAATAGTACCGTTAGACTCGTAATTTCATAAGATTTCAAAATATATCAGTTATATAATTTTTCGGGTCATAAAAGTTACAGTTATAACCTTTTTATCGTATTTCCGTTATTACCGTTAATTGATTAGTCTTTTGCACCATTCATTTTTATTTCATTACAAATTTTGTTATTCTTATGAAGTCTTATATTTTTAGATAAATATTTTATATGTTATAGAAAATTTTGTTTTTCTAAAATTTAGTTCGTTTCGCGTCTTTACGGGATTGTTTCGGGTCTTTACGGGATCAGATTCTGTTTAAGACCCATACTAAAAATAAAATAAATTAATTTAATAATTGTAAAATATTTTAAAAATATTTTATTTTCATAAAATAATTTTTTATAATTTTTCGGGTTATAAAAAATTATTTATAGCCCATATTCGCGTATTTTGATCATACTGGTAACATAATTGTTAAAATACTAAAATAAATCAAATAATTATTTAATTTTAATTATGAAAAATCTGCTCCAAATATTTGGAATAAAATTTTCAATTTTATTTTATTTTAATTTATTTAATTAAGAAAGTACTTTTACAACCCATACCTTCAAGTACACCTTATACATATCAGTTCATTTTCACTTTAATCTTTCTACACATTATCCAACAATTGATGACAGATTTTTGACCCTATTTATGGCTGCCATTGTCCTTTATCTACTCATATTTTGGACTAAATTAATTATTTTCTACTCCTTCTTAAGAAAGTTACATTACACATTTATTACATAATTCAAATTCAAGTCAAATTTCAACAATTTCCCCTCTCTCTCCTCCCCCGTGCATGGTCCTTTTTGGGCTTCCTTGTTTTATTTTTTTTTCTCTCATTTATTCAATTAAAACACTCATTTTCTCTCTCACTCCTTCATTTACTCACTTTCCTTTTTTCATTCTTTAACTTTTCTCTCTCATTTTTCCTCTCTTTCTTCTTCATTTCCTCTTGTTCCTTCATGAAAAACAAGCTGCCCCCTTCTTCTTCTATGGCTTCCACACCTATTTCTTAAAGATTTCTAAGCAAATCTTCTTCCCAAAGCTCCATAGGTGATATAGGTAAAGTGTAATGATGGTTTCATGCATCAAATGACCTTCCATAAGCTTAAAAGCTTAGGATGATGATGCCAATAATGAAACACTCCCTTTCTCTACTTTTATTATCTTGTATTTCAATTATTTTCTTGTTTGAAGTTGATATGTTTTGTAGATCTAAATTTTTGTAGCTTTGATTTTTGTTTATGCCATGGATCTTGTTATTTAAGTTGTTATCTTTGTTATTTCTTATGATTTATGTATAGATCTATCATCCACATGTCTATCTTAATGATTCATGCATATTAAAACTAGTTTAGAAGACTAGATCTAGTGTTTTGAGTTCATGAATGCATTAGATCTTTGTTTATGTTCATAAACAACTTGCTATAGCATGATGATGGTAGGAAAATTGTAGGAAACTCAATATCTATTTTATTTTTAACAAAAACAACTTTTGAAAATTCGGATGAAAATGGAAACCATATTTAGAAAAGTGGTTTTTCAACTTCAAAATGTGTATTTTTCATTTAAATTGAGGGCTTAGGGTATAGATAACATAAATGAGTAATTTTGATGAGCAAAGTTTAGATCTATGATTTAAAAGTTTGTTTTCATGGTTTCATCTAGGTGTATGTTCATATTATGTGTAGATCTTAGATTTGAACTTGAACAACATTTGTGAAATTTGTATTTTGGCAAGACCAATATTTAAAAACCATTTTCCAAGTGTCAAAATGTAATTTTTTCTTAAGAAAATGAAGGCTTAATGTATGATATATCATAAAGACTTCTTTTTTACAAATCAAGATCCTAATGTGATTTTCAAAAGTTAATTTTCAAATAGAAAATTCCATTTTTGATTTTTGCCAAGGCCTATTTTAAACATGTCTTCCAACTCAAAAATGAAGTTTTTAATTTAAGAAATGAAAGGCTCATAAGATATGATATGAGGAATGGATTTCATGAGCTTAAGATTAGATTTTATCAAAAGATATAACCAAAAATGAATTTTGTAAATTCGGATCCCAACAAAGACCAATCTTAAAACCCATTTATCAACCTCCAAAACTCATGTTTTATGTGAAAAATGAAGGGTATGGGTAATAGGTATCTTAAGGAATATTTTTTACAAGTTAAAAAGTGAGTTTAAGCATGAGTAATGTAAAACAAGTAATGGAATTAAAATGGAAAAAAATTGAGTTAGTGATCAAATTGTCAAATTCGTTAATTTGATGATGCATAAGTATCACTAGTATTTGAGCTCAAATTGCAAGTTTTATATGTTAAATGAAGTCCTTAGGTAATTGATATAGTAAAGCCTTAAATTTTAATGCTTTAAACAAGTTTTTCCCAAAGGAATCATTCAAAAAGTGAGATTTTCTAAATTCGGATTTTGGAATCATCCCACTTGAAAACATTTTACAAAGTGCAAAATGAAAATTTTTATAGAAATGAAGGTCATAAGTAATAGATATAATGAAGACTCAATTTTAGAAAAATAATTATATTTTGTTAAGTAATAAATCCAAAACAAATGGAAATATCAAAGTTTAGGAAACTAGTATTCTTACAAAGTAGTTATCCTTAAAGTCTTGAATATGAGAGTTATAAAATTTTCTTTTAGCAAGAATCATCAAGACCATGCATACATTAAGCTCATCTCATGTCATTCATGTTAGGAATCTTTCATATTGCATGTATAGCCAATTTCTATAGTAGGAACATTACAAACTCTACAAACTATTTTTCGGAAATTGAAATTGTCGCTGCCCTAATCTGATCTGACCTTTTCGAAGCTTCAATGTTTTCAAAACTTAAATATAATATTAGAATTAGGTAGATCTTTCAAAGTAAATAGAAATCGATATATAATTTGCGAGATTCTGAGTTAAAATGACCAATTTGGCGTTTTAAGTTGGAATTCCCGTTTAGGACGCGAATTACGAATTTGAGTTCGTATAAGATCTTTTAAATTAGTTTGAGTTGAAATACTTATTAGGGTATTCTCTTCCTTTTTAGGAGATCCGAGATCGACGATTCCCTACCATCGAATTATTATTACTAGAAGACCGGTGTCCAATGGCCAGTGAGTTTTCTCCTTGTTTTGTTACCTGATTGTGCTTGTAGTTAGTTGCATTAGATTATAGGAACAAGATAAAAATCGATATGAATGGGGACGGGATATATGATGAGGACTGTGATGAATGTATGCCAAAGAATACTATAAGCTATTGAAACCACGATTTGATTGGATAACTGCACTGTTCATATTATTTTGTTTTGTTATGTGCATGATATTGGCTGGTCACTCTAAAGAATGTATAAATATTTTTGACCTAAGAAAAAATTAAATTGGTCATGCATCGCATCAGACATATCGCATTGGATAAATCGCATTTGGTAGCGTGCTACTCCTACGCAGGTCGATCGGTATGGTCTGAGGACTCGTTTGGAATGAACCCAGGATCAGAGCTCATTCATAGGAAACTAAGGCGCATCGGGATGCATTCCATGTGTGAGCCTAGCCGAGGCGAGTGCTAAGAGCTGAGGGCTTGGACTAGCAGCGGTCGTGTAGACTTCAATACCATCCTTAACCAAGATATGGAGGGCGTAAATCCGTTCTGTGTGTGGGTTCCGGATACCATACATAATTGCTTGCTCACGTATTTGTTCATGCATAGCATATGATTGATTAATGCTTGCTTGTTCTGGTACGGAACTAAGGGATTCTCACTAAGCTAGTGAGCTTATACCCCAATAGTTGTTTAAATGAACAGGTTATCTCAAGAATGCAAAGTGGGGATCGAGATGGTTGAAGCCGAGAATGGCTTCGGGATTCCGGCAAGAAATGAGAATGTGAAGTTATCGGCTAGTTTTATGATTTGTCTTGTAATAGTTTATGTAGGGAAGTCTATGGATGAATGTAATTGAAGTTGAATGATTTGTATTTGAAGTATAGTGGTTTGTATCGAAAGTATAGTGGATTTTATTTCCTTTAACATGTTACTTCAATTGTATCAACATAAAAAGTATCATTCCGATGTGTCTCCTTTATGTGTTAGACGCTTGTACATAGTATGGAAGCCTTCGCGTGACTGAGGTAGTCATTCTAGGCTTTAATATTGTGTACGGCGGACTGCCACATTTAGGATACCCTTCGGGGCGTGACAGCAATCTTTGAAAAATGCTGTACAAATTTCCAGTAATATCCTGCTAATCCTGAGAAACTCTTAATTCTATAACAATTTTAGGTCTTTTCCATTCCACAAAAGCTTTAACTTTCACAGGATCAACTGATATTCCTTCAATAGAAACAATATGTCCAAGGAATGATATGCTCTTAAGCCAAAACTCACATTTAGACAGTTTGGCATATAGCTTATTGTCTCTTAATATCTGCAACACACTCCTTAAGTGTTCATCATGTTGCTCTTCTGTGGGTGAATATACTAGTATATCATCTATAAAGACAATCACACAGATATCCAAAAAAGGTCTAAAGATACGGTTCATCAAGTCCATGAAAACAGTGGGTGCATTTGTTAGTCTAAATGGCATGACCAAAAATTCATAATAACCATACCTAGTTCAAAAATGCAATCTTTGGTACATCCTCGCTTTAATTTGGATTTGATGATAGCCTGACTTTAAATCAATTCGAGAAAATACCTTTGCTCCTCTCAATTGATAAAAAAGATCATCAATCCTTGGTAAAGGATATTTGTTCTTAATAGTTACTTTGTTTAATTCTCTATAATCAATATAGAGTCTCGTTATACCATCTTTCTTCTTAACAAATAATACCGGTGCTCCAAATGGTGAAACACTGGGTCTAATAAATCCTTTATCCAACAATTCTTGCAATTGTACCTTTAATTCTTTCAATTCCACAGGCGCCATCCGGATATTCGCATACTGTTCTGATAGTATGGACATCCAATTCTTTGGATTCACCCTCATTTGCTCTAAGAATACATCCTTTTAACTCCATTTCTTCTTCATTTTCAACTTCGATTACTGTTATCCTACTTCTAACTTCTTTGAGTATCTTACCTCTACACTCCTTTCTTTCTCCTTGATTATTAACAAAAGATATTGTCTAGAGACGACGGTCAACTTTTGCTTTTACAGTAGTCAATCATGTCATGCCCAAAATAATAATCATATTTTTGTATATCTACCAAGATTAAATCAGCAAACGATTCCTAACCTCCAATTGCTAGTGGATATCCTCTCACTATCTCACGAGTTATCAATGAATCTCCTGTTGGTGTGGCGTAACTCCTAATTCCTTACTCATGGTCTCAATTGGAAATCCTATACGTCTTGCTAGTCCAACATTTATGAAAGAATGGGTTGCTCCCATATCAAATAAAGCATACACAATCTGATCTCTCACTTGAATTGTTTCCTATTTATCATTTATTAATTATATGTTATTTTTAATTCATAAGGATATTTATTGTTCATCTAATCGTGTTTGTGTTTGATACTAAAACTCAAGGAAAGCAATTATAAAACTACATACTTGCAATGAAATCGTAGTTGTCGGGGTTGGCTTCTTCCCATATATTTCTTTTATCTTCCTCTTATAATTCCACATCCTCAATTAGAGTTCCATGTATAGCATAGACCCTAGCTGCTATGGTGGCTTTACTAGTATGGGTATTCCCATTTTTGGATCCAGTCACATCAACTACTCTTTTTTACCAACAACTGAATTTACCTGTTGTGGGCAATGAGTTGATATGTGTCTGACCTTTCTATAGATGAAACAAGTTGCACCATTCTTCTTTGGGCAAGTAGAAACCATGTGTCCACTTTCACCACAATAATAACATTTTTGCTGGAGATGTGGCAATTTCTTGGGTAATGGGCACCTTTACAACTTCATAGCATGAAATATTGCTTCTTTCAACATTTCTACCTTTTACATTTCCCATAGTTTTAAAGAACTTCTTTTTCTTAGGAACAAAACTCGTTCCTATTTCCTCATGAGTTCTTTTACCGAATGTCTGTCCATGTTTTCTGTAACCCTAACTTGTTGGCATTACAACCGCCACGTGTCCTCTCTTAATAGGACACGCTAAGGCTTTAATTTCCACAAATAATATGAATAACACCTGTATAACTCAAGGTATAAAAGAAGACATGTAGTCCTCATAAATAAATCATTTGATAAGAAATAATTCCATAATCAGAAAAATAGACATTGTTGACATAATACAGGTCAACAGTCGAACATACCTTATAACTATTACACATATAAAACTCCAAATACAACTGAAAATCCAATGAACAAAACATGAATCTAACATTGAATAACAACTAGACATAAAAAGTCTTCCTTGATCCATCCTATATCATCTATGACTATATAACTAGTCATCAACAGGGTAGTCAGGATCGCTAACGCCATCCCATCTCATAGATGATATCAAAACCTGATAGATCATATTCACACTATCATCACCTGCACCTGAAATATAACGGAATGAGCGGCGAAGCCCAATATGATAATGTCTAATCCAGTTCAAGCAAGGTTATGCACATAACATGTATAAATAATGCAATGAACTAAATGCATACAAACAGATTTTATCTATTTTAGTCCAGTTAAAACAAACACAGTTCAGAATCAGTATACATAATCCCGACTCAGAGTAACTCAGACTCTACTTTAAAAACAACAACTGATTTTGAAATAAGTAATCATATACATATATGGATGAGTGGGTACTTCCCAAACATTCTAATTCTGAACTCCTAAATTCTATAGGAATCATATCTTAGCACGAGTCCACTCGGGACAACCTCACACTAAGATCATCAGGATACCTCATCAGTATCACCATCTGCTAGGTCTTACTGGTCAAAGCCAACCACAACAGGCAGACAATTATTAAGCCGAATATTTATTAAGTTCATTATGCAATTCTGTTCGTACATCCATCACAAGATGCTAATCTACAAGCACATACATCAAACAATGTATTGGTCGTAACTTTTATATTAGGAGATAACTTGAATATTTAAAGACAACCGTCAACAACTACTAGAAAACCAAATCATAACACTACCAGCCACTACCACTAACTCTCAAACTCCCAAACCCAATATCAAACGACAACGCCAATCTCAACCTATAACATATCAACATATATCAAATCACTAACATTCATAGATAAATCAAACTTAATAAAACAACCTATCTACACTAACTGAAAAGAAATCTTCGTTATCTGTACCATCTATTCCGATCAAACTCTACATTATCCTCAAGAATAACAAGGAACCGCACAAAATTGTAAATCACCAAATATTTTACAAAACCCTAATTCGCATAACATAAAGAACATATAAGGATTGTTTAACTCGTATTTTGTTTGAACCCATAATAGAGGAGATTTACTTACTATTTTGAATCACTAAAACCTGTCTTGCATTCACTAATTCACTGATCTCACACATGCTAGGGTTTTTCGCCAAAAGCTTCATGCAAAAATTCAACCAAACCCTAAGAAACTTGTATAAATTTGTATATAATCCAAATGAGAAGGTTAATATCACTTACTTTGGATCAAAAACTCCCTCCAGATGATCCTCAAAGCAAAGCATGGATCTCTAAGAACACTCCAAAACCTCTTTGATGCAAGAAGAAAAATATAAAAGAAAATCTGTCGGAAATGTTTTTCGCATCTTGTATTTATAGAAATTTGGTTATACGCCGGCCCTACGCCGGCGGCGTACTTGTAGATCTTGCCGGCATAACCCATATACCGACAAAATTTACATGAACACCGGCGACGTTCGTCAGGGCTTTGATTTCCAGAATTTAAATTCTTTCTTCTTACGCCGGTAAATCCTTGCCCTACACCGACGACTTTCATGCTGGTGTTGAGAAAAAACCCTAGTGAACGCCGGCAGCGTTCCTCCCAGCGTTACGAAAAACGCTACTATTCCCATCCTACGTCGTCTTTACGCTGGCGGCGTAGATTCTCCAGGAGGCGGCGTACAGTCTATCAAAAATTGCAGAAATCCAAACTTTAATATTTGTCCTACAACTAAACTTAAACTTTTACAATTTACTTGTTTTGACTTTAAACTCATCCTATATCATCTCATGATTCATAGTTCATTATATTTCCATCTTTATTTTTGTATTTTACATTTTCTATACCTTTCAACCTCATAATTTTTGGCATGCTCAATGATTCGTGCTTTTTCTATTATAGCTGCAAAAGTCTGCAATCTCAAACTCAGCCAGTCTCCTTTGAAAATTTGGCTCTAACTCGACCATAAATGTTTGTCTCTTTAGCTCATCACTATCTCGATAAGGATCTGGAGCAAATTTGTTACGCCCCGAAGGGTACCCTAGATGTGGCAGTCCGCCGTACACAATATTAAAGCCTAAGAATGACCACCTCAGTCACGCGAAGGCTTCCATACTATGTACAAGGCATCTAACACATAAAGGAGACACATCGGAATGATACGTTTTATGTTGATACGATTGAGTAACAATGTAAAGGAAATACAATCCACTATACTCCAAATACAAAACCCTATACTTCAAAATACAATTCATCAAACTTCAACTACATTCATCTCAAGACTTCACTACATAAAACTATTACAAAGCAAAACGTAAAGCTTAGCCAAAACTTCCCGCATTCTTATGTCTTGCCGGAATCCCGAAATCATTCTCGGCTTCAACCATCTCAGTCCCCACTTAGCATTCATGGAATAACCTGCTCATTTAAACAACTATTGGGGTATAAGCTACACTAGCTTAGTGAGTGTAATCTTCCACAATAACATTCATGTCACAACAATTCAAGCAAGTTATTAATCAAGCAAGTGTATGCATCAAACACGTGAGTTTAACATACATATGACCAGCCGGAAATCATATGTGGATGGAATTGCGCCCTCCATCCCGGGTTAGCAGATTAACGACTACTGCGGTACTAACAATATCCCGTTTATGGTTCACGGCTAACCTACGATTATTCGATGTCGTTTATGGTTCACGACTAACCTACGATTATTCGATGTCGTTTATGGTTCACGACTAACCTACGATTATTCGATGTCGTTTATGGTTCACGACTAACCTACGATTATTCGATGTCGTTTATGGTTCACGACTAACCTACGATTATTCGATGTCGTTTATGGTTCACGACTAACCTACGATTATTCGATGTCGTTTATGGTTCACGACTAACCTACAATGCTAATGCTCCTTCCCCTTGTGATATGCACATGTCAATTTAGCATTAGTCCAAGTAGTTGATTAAGCCATTTACTTAGGCGATCAAACAATTTTCAGACAATCCATCATAGCTACTACACAACCAAAGTTTATCACCCGGTTTCGATATTCTTAATTTGAGTTCTCACATCATCATCAACATATAATTTCCCATAATCCCCATTATTCATATTCCATTCATTTGTCCTACATTCTAGTGCACTACTTTACAAGCACATACAATAAATGAATCGGGAAGAAAAACTCACACGACCATTGGATCACCGGTCTTCTAGTAATAATAATCCGGTGGTAGGGAATCGTCGAACTCGGGATAACCTAAAAAGGAAGAAATACTCTAATCAGTATTTCAACTCAAACTAATCCAACGACTTCATACGAACTTATCAAATTCGTAATTCGCGTCCTAAGCGGGAATTCCAACTTAAAACGGCCATAACTTGGTCATTTTAACTCGGAATCTCGCAAATTTTATATCGATTTCTATCTACTTCGGAAGAGCTTTCTAAATATGAAGTTTAAATCAAGTTTTGAAAATATCTAAGCCTCGGAAATGAGGGATCAGATCTGTACAGCGGTGACATACGTTCCAAAAATGCGGTTTTCATGAATGCACTTGAGATTCCTAAGTGTAAAATGAAACTAAATGCAATGGTAATGATTTTCCCTATCATGAATGTCATGATATGAACTCTAATGAGCCTAAGTTCTTATAGCTCTTTAGGTTTAAAGATTTTACATAAACTTTTCTTAGAAAACCATTTCATATTAATGTTTAACAAGTGAGTTTACTACACTTAGTCACACCTACATATTACAAGGATTTTCTTTTAAGAAAACTCTATTTTGCTTAAAGAATTTTGACCCTCATATTAGTTATATCCTAAGGCCTTTATTCTTAAATAAAATCTTCATTTATAAACTTTTAAGTGGGTCCTTTACTAGGGGGTTTCCAAAAATCCGAATTTAGTAAAGTCCATTTTCAAGTTGATTTCTTTAGGAAAAATGTATTCTATACTTAAAACTTTAAGTGTTTATTATACCTATATCCTAAGGACTCCATTTATTTAAGAAAATACCATTTTTGAAGTTGGAAAAATAGTGTTTTCTAGCCATCTATCCATTATTACGAATTTGGTTGTTAAGACTTTTAACTCTAAATTTCTTTTAGACTTCATCTCTTGTTTTCAACTATTTTCCTTAGTAAAACACATTTAGATCCATGAAAAATATTGCTAAACATTATCTATTACCTATAGGCTCCATTTCTCTTGTAAAATATATGTTTAGAAGTTAGTAAAAGGGTTTTTAGTCTAGAGTTCCCAAGCCATCCGAATTTACACTAACTCATTTTTGAAAAGTGTTTTCCTTTTTGGTTTTGTTAACTTATCTATCTATAGATCTATGTACTAGAAAGGTTATTTACTAAGGACAAAAACATTAAAGACTATGAATGCACATAAACTCAAAATAAAGATGAGATCTTAAATGCCTACATGAACATGAGTAGTAAAATGGTAGATCTACTATATCAAATGCTTAAATAGGTTTTGAAAACATAAAAACTATATTTTTATAAAAGATCTTTTGTTCAAAATACCTTTTGATGAAAAATCATAAAGCTTATGGCATGAAAGCTCCTTTAAATGTTAGATCTACTTTGTGATGGTTTGGTATTCTTGTTTTGATATTTCATTGTCCCTACCAAAAGATCATGGGACATTTAGTTGAAATATCCAAGAATATCCTTGCCATAACAAGGATCTATGAGTAGAAGGAGTAGAAGTTTATTTACTTAGAGTAACATAGGAGACAAAAGAAAGAAAATGGAAAGTTGGTGTGTGGGTGTGGGAGGCCATGGAGGTCTCGGCCAAAGGGGAAAAGAGGGAGTGGAAGGAGAGAAAAAGAGAGATTTTCACCTTTTGAAACTTTGAAAAGTGAAGAATGAAGGAAGAGAGAGAAAATGTAGCTTATATATAAAATGAAATTAGGTTAAAATGAGACTAAAATAAATTAAAAGAAATTGCAAAAGGGAGCTTGTTGGAGGGGGTTTCACGCCAACCAATGCATGAAAGGGAGGGGAGAATTTGATTTTTCTTGATTGATTTGATTTGAGTGAAAGTTGTCATAAATTGTATAAATAAGTAAGAGACAAAAAGTATGGAGAAAAGAGATTGATTTGAGTGATGGTAAGGGTTGAAGTTATAGAGTGTGCTAAAAGGTAATATAGGTGGTACTTGTGAATAGTGAGGAATAGTAGACAAGACAATTTAATTTTTCGGTAGTAAGGAAATACGAATAAAAAGGCTATAACTGTATTTTTCGTAAGCCGGAAAATTATGAAAAATATATTTTTGAAATCCTTATTTTATTTCGATTCAAATGAGTATTCATAAGGAAAGTTTTGAAATTCTAGTTCCGGGGCACGCTTTTCTATAATGGGTCTCGGGATGACCCGGAGTTGAAATTTTCTCAAAATCTGATCTTTTCTTGGTTTGAAATATAATCAAGAACTATATTCAAAATTAAATTTTCTTATAAAAGTTTCTTATTTGGAAATCGAGGAAAAGCCGGAATTTGGGTTTCTAAGTCTTTCTCACAAACTTGAACTAAACCGGTTTAGGGTTTCATTTTCTTTTCGAAGTTTACTTGATTACTAGGAAACCCAGGGTATATAAAAAAATAATAATAATAAAAATTGTGTAATGAAATAAAATGAATAGTGCAAAAGACTAATCAATTACCGGTAGAAATGAAAATACGATAAAAAGGTTATAACTGTAACTTTTATAACCCGAAAAATTATATAACTGATATATTTAGAAATCTCGTGGAATTACGAGTCTAACGGTACTAATGGTATTTTTGATATCTCGAGTCCCGGGACACGCTTTTCGAAGTCTGTATCCGAAGGTTCGAGATAGGTCAAAAATTTACCAATCTGATATTTGTGAACAAACTTATATTACTACGAGCTATTACTTATTTAAACTACACTCGGCCTCTAGGGTTAAGGGCGCTAGATTGCCGGACTTAAGCTATTGTATTCCGGTTAGGGTTTTCGGTGATTTTCCGGTTTAGACCTTTGCCAATTTGGAAACTGATATTTACGTTTATATAACATATGAGTTGAGAAATTTATTTCAAATTTTATTTTTATAAGTCTTTAATATCTCTTATTGCTTTCGGAAATCTTGAATTGAATTATTATATCCGGAGTTATATCGGTAATGGTTACCGGATATGATTTTCTTGAGTTTGAGTCAAATATCTATTTTTGGAATGATTTTGGGGAAATCTTGATTTTTATAATTTGCTTTGAAAAAGGATCTTCATAGTGTTTTGTTTTCGAATTTATTTTTGCTTCGATTTAAGGTTTTATGAACAATTGGTTAACTTAAGGATTATTTAATTTGTTATTTTGTTTCTTGAATTCTTCCTTCTTAAGATCACGAGATTTCAATTTCTAACTTGTTCTATGATTCTTGGTAGTTTGATTTGATCGTTAGGGCTTTATTGTGATTTCCGTCTCTTAGGATTATTAGTCTGGTCGTTTGGGGAATTTCCAAAGTCTATGTTTTATTATTGGCAGATAAAGTTTTCTTAATCGTGCCAAAGCCTAGTTATGGAATTGGCCTTTGGTGATTTCCTGATCCTTCAAATTGTCATGTTATGGATTAACTTGCTTTTTAGCAAATTATAACTGTGTTTTATTTTTATCCTGATTTTTATGAATTATAGATTAGGTAAGCAGTTTATCTTACGTAATGGTTTTTGGACTTAAGGACTTTTGTAGTCCTTATTTTATTTTTAGATTTTCTCAAGACTAATGAATTCTTACTTTCGTTTATATGTCAGGACTCGTTCAAAGTTCGGTTTTAATTTGGAGTGATTTTTAAGGTTTATTTTCGAAGTTCATTTTGAAATTATTTACTGAAATTTTCCGGGGCTTACAAAATTGCAACAACTATTATACAGTGAGCACGTGCATTAATTGTTTTGCTACCCTGTGTTAGATTCATCAGGTCAGTACTATACTTTGCCTTTAGGCTGCTCAGGAAGTGCTCCTTCAGAAACTTCTGTCTAAATACTTCCCAGGTAATGTGTTGTGGCAATGTTCTTTGTTTGGAATTCGACCATATTCTTGCTCTTAACCTTAATAAATACATTCCATATGGTACCCTTAGAGCTTCCGATACTTGAAAAAAACATCTAGGGATCGCTCAATCTGAGCTAGCCAGTCCTTAGCTTCTTCTGGCTTTCCTGGTAGTCCTTGAAAGTACCTGTTGTATTTGATAAATTCTGGCAACAAGTTTCTCTGAAAGACATAATGGCAGTGGTGGTAGTAATTCTTGTTCATATCGTGGCAATCCTTGCACTTCAACAGCAGATTCATCAGGGTTTACTGGTTCATTTTCCTGAACTTGAACCGAGATAGTATGCCTTTCATTTCCCCTAGAGGGTGCTAGAGGCATTGCTGGCGTCTCAGCTAGTGGTGCTGCATGTGTTGCTTGCATATTTTGCAAAGCTTGCAAAATCAATACATTTTGTTGTTGAAGGTTTTGCAACACATCTTGTAGTCAGTTCTAGGCTGGTACAGGAGCATTTGTTGGTGGATTTTTAGATATTCTCGCGTTTCTACTCCTGTCTCTTCCTCTTAGCATTCTATTAACATTAAACATGTTATCTATGTTAAATCATGATTTACATTTACTAAGAGACATCAAAGACAATCATATATATATATATATATCACACATGTATATACATAACCAAAACACACATAATATTATATAGTTAGTGCTTTATGTAAATTCCAAAATTTGCACTAACTCTGTTCCTAATTTCTTCTAGTGATAACATCAAAAGTTAGATATCCGTTATCTTACATGTCATATATTACATATATATACATACTATAAAAAGTCTACCAAAATATTACATCTCCCATATCATCTATCAAAACAAACACATCATGATCCAAAACTAGATCTGACTCTATAGGCTAGGGTACAAACGTCCCTTGCCCTTTTCTCGGGGGCCTAACTGAGGGTAATGGTCCTCCTCCTCGGAGCTACTATCACCAATAACAATTCTTCCCTCTCGATCCCCTAGTGGTGCTAAAGTTAGATCTGTATCCATCATTCAGATACCTCCAGGAGCAGGTCTCTGCTCATACATAGTACGAGGTGGTGGTACATCTCTCTCAATCCATCAACCATGAGTAGTCCCGATCCATCGTGCATAATTGTAATTAGAAACAAAATTCCCAGCTTCCATTCTTCTCTTTTTGCCTTCTTTCTCATTTATCAAGGCAGTAGTTACACTCTGCATGTAAACTGTGGTCTAGACTGTTGCTTGTTTTCTCTTACCAAGTGGTTTAAGAGGTGTCTGGTCTCGCTTTCCTCCTCTGGAATAATGGGGGGCCTATCTGATAAAACATCTCTAGGAAAGCTACTTCTGACCACATGAGTCAGTATCCAATCATCATCATAAGCAATGTCCTCTTGAACTAGAGCATGATCATGTCTAATATCATGTGCATATGCCCAGTTGCCACCAATAGGAATCCAAACTCTAAAATCTGGAAGATCAGGTCTCACACATCTGGCTGATACTATAAAAGTTATATTATCTATCTCCAAGCCTCCACCTCTCTGAATAATCAGCCTCTCAAATCTGTAAATAGTCTCCACTATTGTGCCATTGTTAAGGAAGGCTCTTTCCATAAAAAATAGCCAATTTTTCAGTAAAGGTTATAGACCTCTCTTCCAGGTATTGAGAATTTCATCCAAGGTCTTTGTGATGCCTGACAATGCCAAGTCTTCTATTAAGACTCTAAGTCGGCATCTATAATCTGTAAGTGTTTCTTCCTCCATCATACTAAAAATTTGCAATTTAATATGGCAAACAATTGGATTAGTGTGTACATAATAAAATTTGTATGATAGTTATCATATAGATTTTATACCTAGTCGTGCATCTAATACTACTCATGACTACCCAACTAATCTAAAGGGTTCTATTTGGATATAAACTTATATTGGTATCACTACATTTAACAATTTACTTTCTTATACACATTTGTCTTTCTTATACTAGCAACATCGCTCTAATACCAACTTAAAATTGTCACGCTCCGAGGGTACCCTAGTAGTAGTAAACAAGATACACTTGAATACTATTACTAATTTACCTTTTGAGAATGGCTTATTTTCAATAAACATGATCTTTTAGTTGCTTTGATAAGAAGGACAAATATATATAAGACATAAATTAGTAAATAACTGTCATCTAAAGTAGAGAATGTCATAATAATAATATTGCAGACCATAACTTTTCTAGAATATCTCCAAATACATAACTAAAGTTTTGAATGCTAACTACTTGTAACTAGAAATAGAAATAAATATCTTATCCCGAACTACTTCATAAGCTTCCAGTTTTTAAATTCTTACAGGGACCATGCTCTTAGAAGTAATAAGCTAAGGTCGCAGTGTAAACCTGAAAGGACTGTTGGAGTGTGAGTGAAACCACAGGCTTAGTGCATAACCAAAACTTTCCACATATCAATCAAGGTCATTAACAATCATATGAAATACATCAATCAAGCATATGTACAAATACAAGTCCAGATAACCCGAAATCCAAATAGGATGAAGATTTATACCCTCTCATTGGGGTGAAGGAACACAGTACTATGGTCTACTTACCTAGGAGAAACTAAGTATACATAGAACAACAAAAATCACTTTAATTATTGCTTTGAATTTATCATGTTTTTATCACTCATTTCTTGTTTTAGCTTTAGAACTCCACTAATTGTTAATCATTTCAAGCAATACCATAAGCGGCATCCTTCATTTACTATTTAATTCCTATGGTATTAACAGAACAAAGGTAATCTTGCAATTAACTAATAGCTTTCTTGCCTAGATAAACTTACCATTACCAAAGATTCAAAATATTAACACATAGTAGGCTACCACTTACTCAAATGTTATTTTATGCATGTCATGCAATGCATGTTCAATTTCCTTTATGGTATCGGTAGTTTTAATCAAATTTAAGGCGATCAATCATTCTCAGACAATCAACATATTATATAAGCAATATAATCATACAGAATCTTGTTATTATTATCATTATAGTGATTTGGCAATCAATTTTCCATACAGCAAAAAATTCCCATAAACTCATTGATAAGATCATATTTTACACAACTTTTAACAAGTAATTAGTGCTTAATTTGTTTTGAATTTTATGAAAATTGCTAGAATTGGTACTCGGATTGTTTAAGTTTATGTTTCAGGTCTAAATTGAACAAAGGAAAGCATAACAAGGTAGTTTGAATTGAAATTGAAGAATCTTAGGAGATACATTGGCTATTTTGGATCATACGCTGCCGGCGTATAGTCGGCTTAGAGGTTGATCAAAATGTTATACTTTAACACTGCCTCTACACTGCTGGTGTTCAACACAACTTTGAAATGGAACAGATTTAAGAATTCAAAGGCCGGTAAAAATAATCCTATGCACCGCCAGATTCAGGCGGTGCATGTTGAAGATCAATAGCCAAAAATCAAGCACTGGCTCAACACTGCCAGGGAATACATGAAGGCCAGCTTCTACAATTTTGTCCAATGCTGGCTTTCTGGGAATCAAAGCTGCCAGCGTTGAGACGGTGTTAATTGCAAATAAAATGCAATTTATTAAAGCCGTTACAAGCATAGCCGGCCTTGAAGTGAATTTGGTCGGCCTTTGATGTTTCTTTCATACACCAACATTTCAAAACCCTATGCCGCCGGTGTTTAAGTAGCATAGGTCATCCACATAAACCAAATTGTTTAAGCCGAAGCTAAAGCCGCCAGTGTTCAAGCATTGTAGCAATGTATACCGCCTATAAGCCACCGACGTAGAAAATGTAACTGCTGGCGTACGTTTTGTAACTGCAAAAATTAGATGAGATGCTTGAAATTTTGCTTATATATTATAGGGTTTCCTTGCTATAGGAAGATTTGAAAATCATTAGAAAATAAAGAAAAAGAGAGTTTAAAATGTTTGAGTTTGTTTCTTCTTTAGGGCATTAAAACCCTAGTTTTCTAGTAACATAGAGATGATTAGGGTTTAGATACAATCAAGCAATGCCTATATTTGTGGGATTATGGATCTAAAGACATCATTTTGTGAAAAGGAACAAATTTTAAGGTGTTTCTATCCCTGTTTTATCATATATATATATATATATATGATTGATTGTATTTTGAGATGCTTGTTAATAGATTGTTATGAATATGCATGAATGGATTTGATGAATTAATTTATGAATCATGTTGATATTGATTTTAATTATTTGGGATTTAGTTATCTTTTCTTGTTACCTATTTAATATGTGCTTGATCAACATAAATTAGATGGATAGGATTAAAGATACCTGTGAGGGATTCAATGATTTGTATAAGTAAAACTTAAGTTTTTGAAAAAAGATTTGTCATAAGGATATTATAATCTGTGATGAAATTTAAGAATTCATTGATTTTATTGCAGTTAGAATTACAAATTTATGTCACTTGGCAGTGCCTAGTTTGTAGTTTTAACTAGAATAGTAATTTTGGTGAGAGCAAATTACTATCAAACAGTTAATCATAGATAAATTGTCTTAGCAAGATAATTTATGTTATGATAAGATTCTTGTTACTCTGGGAGGTGAACAATTTCTTGTGAATTTGATTAAATCTCAAATAATCAATTTCAAATATCAATTTAAAGCATGAGTTATTTCAAATGAGAATATAAATGCATTATTCATATTGTATCTGCATCTCCTAAACTTGTATCCCTCATTGTTGTTGCTAGAATATACGGTTTTAATGCTTGACAATCATTTGATAGTTAATTGTTAGTTAATCATCATAGAGTAATTAAGAATATGATATTTGATAGCTTAGATTAGGGTAAGATTCAAATTCTTGTAATTAGCTATATAGCTCCTTGTGGATATGACTTGGACTTACAAGATAATACTGCATTGTATCTGATGATTTTGCTGACCGGTTAAGTATTAAACTTGTGTTTGAAATTAAAAATTATTAGAGTATAATAAGTGTAACTACTGCAGTTTCAAATTGGCGCCGTTGCCGGGGAGCTGTGGTTGCTGATATTAAGATAGTAATTAAGCCCTTAAACTAAGCACATAAATTTATAAAATCTATAAAAATCTAAAAAAAAATAAAAATACCAAAAGTAGTTTACCTTGATCAATTTGTTCTTGTATGTCAGGTGAATAGGTCAAAGATTTTCAATTTGATCTAGAAATTGATAGGACTTATCACTAGAGGTTAAGAAAACAACGAGCAGAAAATACAAGAGAAATGGAGAGGGAGGAAAATCTTCAAGGAGATGGGAGAAGGAATGGAGATCATGGAAATGGACACAACAGGAACCCTACTGAAGGGCAACAAAATTTGCCAATTCGTGTTATGGCCAATGATAATCCTCCTCATCCGATAGTAGGAAATGAGATTCACAGACCTATGTGGGAGTACTTTATGCCCACAGTTGATGGAGTTGCACCATCCACTGATTGGCCCACTATTCATGCAAACAACTTTGAGTTGAAGCTGGCTTTGATACAAATGGTGCAAGTAGATCAATTTGGTGGAGATAGTTTTGAAAATTCGCATGACCATCTAAAGAATTTCCTGTAGATTTGTGCTACCATAAAGAGTAATGGGTTTCTAATGATGCTATTTGCCTTCAATTGTTCCCTTTTCACTTAGGGACAAGGCGAGAAGTTGGTTAAATTCTTTACCCTTGCACTCTTTAACAAGTTGGGACAATTGGCACAATATTTTTGGAACAATTCTTTCCTTCCAACAAGACAATCCAACTGTGGAACGAAATCTTTTCCTTTTAGCAGTATGAAGACAAAGCCCTATATGAAGTGTGGGAAAGATTTAAAGAGCTCCTCAGATGTTGCCCCCATCATGGAGTCTCTCTTCATGATTAGATGAGAATATTCTACACAACTCTTGGAGATCAATTGAAAACAATGATTAATGTGACAGTAGGTGGGAGCTTGATGTACAAGAGTGCTCTAGAGGCTCATGATTTAATCAATGGGTTGGCAAAAACAACTTTTCACTGGCATAGTGAGTGGCATAAGCCAAGATCGGTGGGTGCCATTTATGAATCAGAGACAGTTTCTAAACTTCAACAACAAGTGGCTTCACTTATTGATCAGATGAGACGAATGCAACCTATACCAGGAGCGGAGCGAGTTATGAGCTAAGCATGAATGCAATCTCTCATAATGATCCTAACATGAGTTTTATAAAGTATCCAATGGAAGATTCCTATGCTCCAAGTTCCAGCAACGAGCAAGCAAACTATGTGAATCAATATGAGAAAAGAGCTGGGAATTACAATCCATACTCCAAAACTTATAATCCTGGATTAAGGGATCATCCAAATTTTCGATGGAGCAATTAGAATGCACCTCAAGCATTGCCACCACCACCACCACCTGTGCATCAACAACAGACAAAATCCACAAAAAGACGAGGATACAATTGAGCTTTTGCAAAAGATATTAAAAAAGAAAACTAATCAAGTCATTCAGGATTTGCAAACTCAAATAGCTCAATTGCTTGAAACATCAAGACACCGTCCTCAAGGCACTCTTCCAAGTACTACTGAAAAGAATCCTAAAGAGGAGGTGAAAGCAATCACTCTTAGAAATGGAAAAGAAGTCACCAAGAGTGGTGCAGGAAGCAGTCCAGAAATGCAGAAAAAGTGAAAGAAAATGGCAAAATAATTGATGACCAAGGCAATGGAAGGCATGAGGATAGGGCTGAAAATTCATTAGAGATCAGGTTAGATGTGCCATCATCAAACCATGATAAACGGAAAAGAGAGGTGGAAGAAGATGAGTAACGAAAGCCAGAAGTGAAGCATTATGTTCCGCCTATTCCTTTTCCTGGAAGGTTGAAGCAGCAACAATTGGACCATCGGTTTGAGAAGTTTTTGGAAGTTTTCAAGAAGTTGCACATCAACATTCCATTCATGGATGCACTTGAATCAATGCCATCCTATGCGAAGTTTATGAAGGATATCCTTATAAAGAAAAGACGACTAGCTGAACATGACACTGTCATGCTAACCCATGAATGTACAGTTATTCTTCAAAATAAGTTGCCACCGAAATTGAAAGATCCGAGCAGCTTCACTATTCCTTGCATCATTGGGGAATCATATTTTGATAAAGCAATTTATGATCTTGGAGCAACTATAAATCTTATGCCTTTATCAATATTCATGAAATTGGGGCTAGGAGAGTGTAAACCGACCATAGTTTTCTTACAACTAGTCGACAGAAGCATCAAACATCCAAGAGGGATAGTAGAGGATGTGTTAGTCAAGGTGGACAAATTTCTTTTTTCTGGTTGATTTTATCATACTTGATATGGCTGAAGACTGGGAAATCCCCTTGATCTTGGGAAGACCTTTCTTGGCTACTGGAGAAGCATTGATTGATGTGGCACAACGAAAATTGACACTTCGAGCCATGGATGAGCAGGTTACTTTTAATGTGTTTTGAGCTCTTAAACACTTAGCTGGTAATGATACTTGCTTCTACATTGATATTATTGATTAGCTAGTTCAGGAATATAAGGATGATACTTTTGAGATAAGTAGATATTCCCAGCATGAACTATCACCAGATTGGAGTGACGATTGATGGAATTGAAGCAGATAAATAGTTGATGGAGCCTGATGATCAAGATAGTAGTGTAGATGAAGTAAATCCAAATCACTCGGTGGATACAGATGCTGTAGCTTAGATGAGACCACCTTAGTTTGAGCGCTTAAAAGCTAGCACAAATACATTAATTCCATCCATACAAGAGCCTCCTAAACTTGAATTAAAACAACTTCCTCAACACCTCAAGTATATGTTCTTAGGTGAGAATAACACACTCCCGGTCATCATTTCTGTAGAGTTGTCATCTGAGCAAGAAAGTAAGCTAATTGAGGTACTTAGGTGTCATAAGGAGGCTATTGGGTGGACAATTGTAGATATTCACGGAATCCATCCATCTGTATGTACTCACTGGATCCTTATGGAAGCTGAATGTAAGCCTACAGTTCAACCATAGAGAAGACTTAATCTTACTTTGAAAGAAGTAGTGAAGAAGGAGGTATTAAAGCTACTTGATGCCGAAATCATTTATCCTATCTCCAACAGTAAGTGGGTGAGTCCTACTCAAGTGGTACCTAAGAAAGGGTTGATGCTAGAATCATTTATGACAGTTGTGCATAATGATAAGAATGAGTTGATACCAACTTGGACTGTGACTGGATGGAGGGTATGCATCAACTATCGAAAGTTGAATAATGCCACCCGAAAAAGATCATTTTCCCCTTCCCTTCATAGACCAAATGCTAGAGAGGCTATCCAGACATGAATACAATTGTCTCTTGGATGGGTATTCGGGCTATAATCAAATTCCTATAGCTTTAAAGGACCAGGAGAAGACTACATTTACCTATCTATACGGTACGTTTGCATTCAAGCGCAAGCCTTTTGGTCTATCTAATGCACCAACAACTTTCCAAAGATGTATGAGGCACTATTCTCAGACATGATTGAGAAATTCATAGAAGTCTTCATGGGTGACTTTTCTGTATATGGAGCTTCATTTGACAATTGCTTAGAGAATTTGTCATCAGTGCTCAAGAGATGCAAAGATACTCACCTGGTTTTAAACTGGGAAAAAGTGTCACTTTATGGTGTAAGAAGGAATTGTGCTAGGCTATAAGATCTCCAGTAAGGGAATTGAGGTGGATAGAGCTAAGGTAGGGGTGATTTCCGAGCTGCCACCACCAGTGAATGTGAAAGGAATACGGAGTTTCTTTGGACATACAAGATTCTACAAGAGGTTTATCAAGGATTTTTCCAAGATTTCAAGATCTCTTTGTACTTTACTAGAAAAAGATATTCCTTTTTCTTTTGATAGTGCCTATTTGCAAGCTTTTGAGCTTTTGAAGGAAACGTTGACCACAACACCAGTTATTGTAGCACCAGATTGGGAGCTACCATTTGAGCTTATGTGCGACGCTAGTGATATAGCAGTTGGCGCAGTGCTTGGTCAGAGGAGGAACCGAGTTTTTCAGGTAATTTACTATGCTAGCAAGATGTTGAATGATGCACAACAAAATTATGCAACCACAGAAAAGGAATTGTTAGCTTTAATATTTGCTTGTGATAAATTCAGATCATATCTTATCGGTTCTAAGGTAATTGTCTATACTGACCATTCTACACTTAAATACTTATTAGCAAAACCAGATGCAAAGCCTAGGCTTATAAGGTGGATCTTGCTTTTGCAAGAATTTGATATTGAAATTAGAGATAAGAAGGGAGTGGAAAATGTTGTTGCTGACCATCTTTCAAGGATTGTTGTCACGTCCCAGAGGGTACCCTAAACGTGGCAGTCTGCCGCATATAATATTAAAGCTAATGAATGACAACCTTAGTCATGCAGGAGCTTTGATATCACATGCAAGGCGTACTTCCAAGATAGTAGGAGACTCACAGGGGTATTACATTTAAGTAGATAATAAAAGCAAGCAAGAACTTATATAAATAAATATGAAATATTCATTTAAATCACAATTTCTTACATCATCTTAGGGGTATTCCCCCGTCTTAAATAGTCCATTAACAAAGTAAACATAACTATAACATAAGCCTACTATAGAGGTTTTCTTAGAAGTCTATGTTCAAAACTAAATACATATAACTTCTCCCAAAACTCCTAGTGGCTTTGGCTCAAACCTGACATACGGGGCTCCTTAGTGCCAACCAAAGATAATCATACTGTAATAAAAAGCTATAGGAGTGTAAGCAAATCTAGCTTAGTGAGATAATTCCCATTTACAAGACATTTCCATAAATCAAACGAGTATTTAAACAATCATATGAAAATGCACCAAACACATGAGCAAACAAAATACACAAGATTAACCGGAAATCATGTGTAGCATGGATTTTTCGCCCTCTATGTTGGGGGTTGGGAGGTTATAGGCCCATACGACCATCAATATTTGCAGATTTGCTGGCTCCTGCTTGCCCTCTAGTCTTTCCGGCTCCTACTGGCCCATATAGACTTTCCGACTCCTACTAGCCACCACTACAGCTTCCTTGTTTCCCCACACGAGAATAGTAGTGAAACAAATGTGACTCACCAATATGATATGCATGAATTATTTTCAATATAAGTTTAACCAAATAATGTTGAGTTCAAGTTAAAGGCGATCAAAAACGATATTCATCATATCAATGCAAGAATCACAATTTAATTATCAAATCCTCTTTCGATATTCTTAACTTATATTCAACCAATCATAAATTCAAATCACATAATACTTTTATCTTTTCCTTAATTTCTAGTGCTATTATTTACAAGCACAAACAAGGAAATGTAACTTAGTAAAGGATTAACTCACTCCATGTCGGTAGCTTCCTAATCGAAGTAGTCTGCCAGGAAAGTGATCTCGATTCCTCCTTCACCTAAACAAGATGAAATACCCACAATGAGTTTTTCATAGAATTTCTACTCTTGAAAACTCCAATTCTATCTTAAAAACACGGTAAAATCGGATTGGAGGAAATTCCAACTTAAAATGGCCATAACTTGCTCGTTTTAACTAGGAATTTCGCATATTATATACCGTTTTCTACCTATTCAAAAAGATCTATTTATTTATAAAACTATTTTCATCAAACTAAGTCATTTGGGTTCTGAAAAAGTGGTGACCAGATTCACCACGAATTTTCACGAACTTGAATTCCTTCTTTTAACAAAAGCTCATTTTGAAGAGATAGATATTATAATAGTTTGTAAAACCTTTGAAATGCATATACATATATTTCTTGACTCATATTAAATGTTTGTAGTTAATGAAGTTGTCTCAAATCATGAATTTTTATAAAAGTAAAGTCTTCTAAAGAAAAGTGAAACTTTTGAAAATTCTTTGTATTATTTTTTTTTGTTAGGGAATAAGTTATGAGTAAATTCCTTTTCCTCTAAATTTTCAAAGAATGCTTTTATTTCCTTAGTTCCTAATACTTCTTGAAAATAACAATTATATCTTCATAGATATAATTTTCTTGTTTCTTTAAAAATTATTTTATTTTCATGAAAGGAATTTCTTGTTACTTGATAAAAAGTGAAGTTTTGGTAAAACTTTTGTTTACTCAAAAAGTTCCTTCTATGTATGTTTATAAACTCCTTTAGATTTCGTAGAAATGTTTGTTTAAGAAAATTACTTCCTACTTTTACTTCTTGAGAAGAATCTTTATTTTAAGGATACCTTTCCTCATTTATTTTGTTGAGATAAGAATCATTATGTTCATGCATGAATATGAATCATAAAGTTATGCAAACATAAAGAAACATAATAACTTAAAAGAATAAGCTAGCAAAGAAATAAATCAAGTATTGGAACCTTAGCTTCATCAAGGTATCCCGGGACTAAGAATAGACTAGTCCCATAAAGAAAAAGAAAATGTTTTGACTTGATGAAGATAAGTCTAAGAGTAGAAAGACAAGTCTAAGACTAGAAAAACTAGTCTTAAAAACAACATGAAAGTAAATAAATTGCAAAACAAATGAGCTTATATGCTCTAATATATATATATATATATATAGCTACATAGATATATTTAGTAACATATATATAAAAGCAACATAAAGAAATTAGATCATGAACAAAAACAAAAATATGAACCTATTGTTGCTTTCCTTAACCTTCATGGTTTAGAAAACACACATTAAGCTCATACTAAGTAGATGGACATAAAGAAGACTTGAAGAATTTTTACCTAAGAGAACTAAACTTGAGAGAGCTTTGGAAGAGAATTCTTGGAGAGAATTTTAGAGAGTAACTTTGTGTATGGAAGGTGTGAAAGAAGTGGAAGGAAGATGGGGTATTTATAGGAAAATGTGGGAGGTTAATTGTGTTAATTAAATAAATGAAAATAAAACAAATTGGAGAGGAAGAGAGAGAGGGCCGGCGCAAATCTTGAGTGTGTGAGGGAGTGAATTTTATTTTTTTTGTATTTTTGTTAATGAAAAGTAAGATATGAAAGATGTGAAGTTGTATTGGAAATAAAAATTTGTAAGAAATAGAGGTATGGATTGTAAGAAAAAGTAGAGATAGATGAATAATATAGAATAGTAGAAAATAGTGTAATGTAAAGTAGACATGACAATTTAAGTACCGGTAGTAAGAAAATACGCGTATAATTGCGATATATGATATTTTTAGTTATCGAAAAATTATGAAATTGATTTTTTGAAAACCTTATATTTTTACGAGTCTAACGGTATATTCAAAATATTTTTACTAATCCGAGCTCCGGGACACACTTTTCGAGAACTGTGTCTGGTTGTGCTCAAAACGAATTGTGGTTTGACTAATCTAATATTTTTAAGCTTTCTCAGGTTATTACGAACTATTTTACATATGAAACTCTTACTAACTTTCCTAGGGTTGCTTAAACGGGAATGCCGGACTTGAACGGTTGCAAAAGACTAGGGTTTTGTTAACTTTGGGATTCCGGTTAACTTTCTAATTAGGATTTAATCTTAAATTAATCACAGGACTTTAGGGGTTTACAACTGTAAATGAAAAAGATGAGTTATCTATTAATGAATCATTCCCTGATGAGTATCTCAATGAAATTTCAATTAAAGATCTACCTTGGTACACAGATATAGTGAATTATTTGGTCTCTGGAATTGTATTGTAACACACATAAAAATAAGATAAAATGAAGATAAATGGGTCATGATATATATATATATATATATAAGCTTATATCAAAGCCACAAAACAAGTTAATTTTGGTTAATTTTGTTTTGGAAAAGAATTGTGAAATTTTAGAACTTCTGTAATTTTCTACAGATGCAACACCACCTTTTGGAAGGAGTACACCGCCGGCGTGGAGATTGGCGTAGGATGTCCATAGTGACAAATTTTCTTACGCTGGAGTCGAATGCCGGAGTGTGTGTGTGTGTTTTTGTCAACATTGATTTGGATCAGAAGCGTTATTCTTAACGCTACAAGTGAATGCTACCAGCATTTGGGATGGAAAGACCGGCGTATGATGTTCTAAATGATGCGAAGGATTTTTGTTGCATGTCGAACGCCGCCTCAAGAATTTAATTTGCTGGCGTAGGAGTAAATTCTATAAATGCACAAGCACGAACAACAGTTTCGACATAAGTTATTTCATTTTCTTTTCCTTTGTTTGAGAGCATGTCGGTTTTGTTCTTGGTCTTCTAATATGTAATCTTTATCTTGAGGCAAGTTTGATCAAAGGTGAGTGATCCTAATCCATCTACATCATGTTTTCTCGGATTTATGCATGATCTCTTAAGGTTTTATGGATGTTATTGAAGGAAAATATGGGAAGGATTGGGATCTCGGGTTTAATCTGTTTCGGTTGGATAAGGAGCGAGTTCTGTGGTCTGATCAAGTAAGTATATTGTTCTCCTACATGTTTTATACGAATTTCATGTAAGCTCTTAAGACTTTGTGGTTGTTTGCATGAAGGAGACCCTAGCTTTGGGTGAGATCCGAATTGGTGGATATAAGTTGGGTTCTTGATGATCTAAATTGGTAAGTTATATCTCCTTTACGATGGTTTTAATCAATGTATGATTAGATGATCCTTATACGTTTCTTATGTTATGTAATAAAGGGTTTGTAGAGAAATATTCGATAACTTGTGGAGTTTATCGTTGTTCTTGACAATTTTATGGAGTTTGATTGGAGTACATGGTGTGAATATTGGAGTTTCCTTGTCAAGTTAGAGTTTTTGAAGAATTCATGTCTGTCAGAATATATTAATAACGTGTTTATTTTTATTGATGGATGTGTATATGTTGTAACAAGATATTTGGAGTTTGTGGAATTGTGTTGATGTTGATATAGGAGTTTGTGGAGTTTGGGTTGTCTTTGTTGTTGTTGATATCGGATTTGAGAATTTGAGTTGTATTCCTGAATTTGAGAAAGGTACGACCAATCCCCGCTTGTTGTTTTTTCCTGTAAGATTAGTATTGCTTGATTGGTTGGGATAGAACTTTATAATAAACTTAATTATATTTGGCTTAATAATTGTCTACTTAGTTGTGCTTAGCTTTGACTAGTAAGGATCTGGTAGACAGTTATACTGGTGATGTACCCTGATGATCTTAGTGTGAGGTTGTCCCTAGTGGGCTCATGCTTTGATATGATTCTAGTAGAGTTAGGGGGAAACGGGAATGTTTAGGGAGCACCCACTCATCCATATATGTATATAATTACCTTATTTTCAAAGAGTTGGTTGTTTTTCAAGAGAAGTCTGAGTTACTTCGAGTTTGGGACTAAAGTATACATAGTTCTGAATTATGTTGATTTGCTGACTATATAAAGATAACAAACTGATTGCTTGCGTTAGACTAAGTGCATTTGATATATATATACCTGTTGCATGTACATTTGCATTTCTTTTAAGGATTGGAGTTATCGTACTGGGCTTCGCAGCTCACTCTTTAAAATTTCAGGTACAGGTGATGAAGACATTATAAATGATCTTTCGGGTTATGATCTGATCTTTGATAAGGGGGATGGCGGTAGTGGGCCTGACTATTCAGCTGAGAGTTAGACTTGTTGATTATAGATTCATGGAAGAAAAGAAGTTTTTAGATATGTTGAAGACTTGATTTTTTTGTATTTTGCTTATTATTATGTTTTATGAACAGTTATTGGATCCTTTGTCGTTGGAAGACTAAGTTGTAAATGAAGGATTTCTCTTGTAGATAGTTTCAGTTTTTTTGTTGGATCGTTGACTTGTGGTGATGCCAATTAGGATGTTTGTATGTTAAACAAGAATGTTATGAAGTATATTTGTGTTTCCGGGTTATACAGGTTGTGTTGAGTATCCTATGAGATACCTTATGTGTGCGTTTACAGATGATATTTATATATTTGTGGATATTAGAGCCTTAGCGTGTCCTATTCAAGAGAAGATATGTAGCGGGTTGTAATGCCTTATTTTAGGGCGTTACATTTACCATATAAAATTTCTCATCACTAGAAACGAAAATTTTTATCAAATGTGAAACAATATTTCTGGGATGAGCCATTTCTTTTAAAAGTTGTGCAGACCAAGTAATTAGGAGATGTGTACCTGCATATGAAATTGCTGATGTACTTTATCATTGCCATGATCGAGAAGCTGGTGGCGATTTTGGTGTGGAACGAACTACTGCTAAGGTACTTCAACATGGATTTTACTAGCCTACTTTGTTCAAAGACTGTAAAGAATATGTTCGGAGTTGTAATCAATGCCAAAGAACAGGAAACATTTCCAAATGGCATGAGATGCCACAGCATGGGATCCTAATGATAAAGATCTTTGATGTTTAGGGGATAGATTTTATGGGACCATTCCCATCATCTTTCAATAACAATTATATCCTTGTAGCGATCGATTATGTATCAAAATGGGTTGAAGTTGTTGCTCTTCCTACTAATGATGCATGAGGAGTACTTAAGTTCTTAAAAAGAAACATTTTCACTAGGTTTGGGACACCAAGAGCAATTATTAGTGATGGAGGAACTCACTTCTGCAATAAACAGTTTGACAATTTACTTCCAAAGTATGGAGTGGCCATACCTTATCATCCTCAAACAAGTGGTCAGGTAGAGCTATCTAATAGAGAGCTTAAGCAAATCCTTTAGAAAACAGTCAATTCATTAAGGAAGGATTGGTCGCTAAAGCTTGATGATGTACTTTGGGCCTACCGAACTGCTTACAAGAACCCCATTGGAATGTCCCCATACCGCATGTTGTATGCAAAAGCTTGTCATCTCCCTATGGAATTGGAACACAAAGTTTACTCGGCAATAAAGTTCTTGCACTTTGATCGGCAAACTACTGGGAACTACAGGTTACTCCAATTGAATAAACTGGATGAGTTTCGAAATGAGGCTTTTGAGAATGCTCAAATCTACAAGGAGAGAACCAAGAAGTGGCATGATGGGCAAATCTTATATCGAGAATTCAAGGAAGGACAAAATGTTTTACTCTATAACTCTCGATTAAGGCTTTTTTCCTAGTAAGCTAAGGTCTAGGTGGTCGGGCCCATTTGAGATTACAAAAGTCTTCCCCTATGGAGTGATTGAAATGAAGAAAGATGGAGAGGAGCCATTCCAAGTTAATGGTCACCAATTGAAAGACTTTTGGGAGAGGAGATTTGTGGAGGCAAGTAAGAAGGACTTGGATCTTAAAGATCTAAGCTAAGCTTATGAAAGGAAAGTAGGGCTAAGTGACTTTAAACTAAGCGCTTCTTGGGAAGCAACCCATGTTTAACTTAATAATAGTATCTTTGTTTTGTTTTTACTAACTTAGTGTTTAGTGTGTACAGATCATGCAAAAAAAGGAAAAATTGAGCTTTAAATGGGAGATTGAACTTCAAAAAGAGAATGAGGAACGATTTGGTCAAATTGGAAAGCTCTAAGGAATTGCAAGGTAAGTATTCTAATTTTTGGAGTACTAAATTTTTGCTATTAGGGCTATATTCTAATTTTTAAAAAATTGATGAAAAGAGAGAAAAATGCTGAACGCCGGCAAAAGAAGATTCAAAGCCGTAGGCTTAAAGCCAACGTTTGTGATAGATGCCAAATTCATGAGAATGATAAGATCATATTTTGTACAAATCTTGATAATCAATTGAGCTAGAATGGATATTTGTTTTGATTAAATTTTATGTTTCAGGACTAATTTGGATAAAGAAATCAAAACAAGTGAATTTGAATTGAAAAGAGAAAAAATTGAAGTCAAGGCCGGCAATTCAGCATTGAAAGCCGCCGGCTTTCAGACGGCGTAAAATCCAAGGCCGTTTCAGCACAACTAGCTTTGCCCAGCACAAGTTAAACAACATTCAAAACCGCCTCAAAGCTGCCGGCGTAGAAGATGAAGAAGCCAGCGTAAATGAAGGCCGGCAGCCTAGAACTGAAACATCACCAGCTTTGAAGGAGTTTCATTTTAAGCCGGCATGAAAGCTGCCGGCCTTGAGGCAGTGTACATGGAAGAATTGAAGAGACATGAAGCTATCCAACACTTGAAGGAAAATGAAGCAACACATCTGTTGGAATGCCTACGCTGGTGTTAAAGCCGTCGGCCTTGTGACGGCGTTCGTTATAAATCAGCCCAACGCTTCATTTCTGACTACATACGCCGGCTAGATCTACGTTCAAAGCCGCCGGCGTTGAAGCGGCCTACATTGTAACAGATATTGAAGGCTGCCAGTGCACTGCCTGCGCAAAGGACAATTTGAAGATACGCCGCCTGTAAGCCGCCGGCGTAGGATCCATAACGGCCGGCGTACATTGAGAAACAGCAAAGCTCATTAAATGTTTTTCACGAAATTTTTCCTATAAATAGGGGGTCTTCTCCTCACATTCAGAATCATCCAAGCAACCAAATATCCAGTACTACAAGTAGCTTTAGAATATTTAGAATAGGCATTTCATAAGAGATTTTGAAGAGATTTGAAGTTATACAAGATTTGCAAGTGAAGCTTTAGTATTTTGAATTGGTGATTTCTAATCTTATTCTTTTTATGCAATTCATATACTTGAATATTCTGATCATAATGAAATCATTTGCAATTTCTTATTTGATTGTTGAATCATCATCCATGAGTAGCTAAATTATTTTTGTGGGAAGTTGATGAAGCTTTAAACATGCTAAGATGATTTTTGAATCCATGTTATAGGATATTTAGAATCATGAAATATTCATATTGAATTCTGATTATTCATCATGTTTTGGTGTATAAGAATTCTAATAACTCGGAAGGGAAATTAGTGTTCACATGAATTCATAAATTAAGATTAAATTACAATTGCGGAAGCGGCGTAGTTTAATCTAGTTTAGAAATTTTCCATGAATATTAATACAATGTTTTATGTTGATTTCTCATGAAGGAATTAGGAGATTTTAATATAAAGTATTAGTCAATTGTAGAATCGGGAGATTTATAATTGTAATTTTGATTCCACTAATGATTTATTTAACGAAAGTTATTGAATTATTTTGTGGTTTAAAAGGTTTTCAAACTTTGTTTTTAAATCTTGATAATTTCTTATGAATGTTCATGAATCTAATTATCATTATAACATGAGTTCAAGTTGATTAGTAATAGTTTAAAGTGGATTCTACTCCTTCCCACACTATTCACCATATCCCTCTCTTTAAAAGCTCATTGCATTTCATATAGATAATTAGTTAGATAAGTTAGTTTAAATTAATCATTTTAAAAAGATCAATTGCCTAGATATTAGTATTAGTTGATAATTGTCTAGTAGTTAGTAAATCCTTGTGGGATCGACACTTTATTCATGCTATATTACAATAGAAGACCTAGTGCGCTTGCTAGAAATATGCTTTAAAATTCAATACTTATCACAGCACATCAGAGAACGCCGGCTCGATATCATTTATGCTGCCAGCGTTTGCGATAGAGGCCAAAATCATGAGAACGCCCACTCGATATCATTTACGCTGCCAGCATTTGGGGCAGCGTAATTATCATTTCTAAAGTTCTTTAATCCTTACGAATGCTGGCATCTAGATTTTCAACACCGCCAGTGCTTAGTCCGACGTAAACCTGTATGCCGACAGTGTAGAAGGTAAAGCTGCCGGTCATTTGCTCTCGGCAAGAATTAAAACTTTAATACACTAGCACTTACGCCGCTAGCATACTCGACAGATTTGCTGGCGTATGTTCTGCAATTTTGATTTTTAACAGGTCTCTCTCTCCTCTCTCTCTCTCTCTCTCTAACTCACTCTCTGTCAACACTCCCTTGCTGTTTCTTTCTCAACATTTCCTCCTCCCACGCACTTAGAATTGATCGTGATCAAGTCAGTCTCCTGCTTTACTTCTTCTTAATTGCTCATAAATTAAATTGCTCTCATATATGCTATGAATTTATGGATTGGAGAATTGGCTTATGTGTATGTACGAAATGATAGGGATTGGTGGATGGGTTGAATGCTTCGGATTTTGATGGGATTTGGTGGATTGAATGTGTTGAATGAATTTTTTGAGTTGGGTTTGAGCTGCTTGCATGATGAATTCAGCTGTTGTTGCATTGATCCATAAATTATGCTTTATGCGTAAATTAGGGTTCTTGAATGAAAATTGATTTGCAAATTGGAAATTTGGGGCTTTTGCAATTAGTGAGAAATTGACTGAATAAATGTGATTTTCGAACTATGATTTTGTTCCATTTTATTCAATAGTTACATTTTGAACTTAGGAATTCCAAAATTGTGGAAATTTTGGAGATTAAGTTGAGTTTTGAAGTCTTGAAAAAGTTTTGGATAAAATATTTTGAAAATCACGATTTTAAACTTTTCCCTGTGAATTTTGAATTCGTAACGTTCAATTCTAAGCTGGCAAGCTTAAGCTGCCAGCTTTGATTTCAATAGAGCATGTGTAGGATTTTTAAAATTGTATATGCATTGTATTGAACTTAGTAAAATACTGACTGTGTGAAAACACTAAGTTTATAATTTATAACTCCTATTAATTCTAAATTCACACAAAGGCAGTGTACCTATCATGTAATATAGAGATTAATCGGGATCGTCCTCAGGGAATATGATATGCAAGTACTAGTAATAACTTTATTTCCACTATCTAACTCAACAAATTTAAATGGTTTTATACTATTATACTATGAACTAATCTAAATTATGTAGAAGCAAAATGAATAAAAATTCTAACAATGGGCAAGATTCAATTAAGACTAATAACCTAGATTTTTGTTTTACATCCTAATTATTATATGAATCATTGGTACTCAATTATGAATTTTGGATTGAATTCTTTAAGCTGTAGAGTTCCTTAATTAAACAGATAATTCTTTCGAATCTATCAATTTGTCTAAACCTAGTTAATCAATTAGGATGTCTCCTCAATCAATAGCAACCTAAATTTGCATAAAGATCATGAATCCCATTTAAATTATCATATACAGAAAATTCTTGCTATTCTATGTCTAGAATTACAAACAAATCTCATCAATTACATAGATCTATTCATAAAAGTAACCTATCGATTAACTTAAATGAAAATCAAAACATAAAATTGTATTCCGGTCATACAAAATTAATCACAATTAAGAACATGAAATTGAACAAAATACATCAATCCTTCATTATGAGTCAATTTCTTCACATAATAATGTTGGAATTAAACAAAACCCAGATCTACAAATTTACTCTAACATAGTCATTGATGACAACAATGAAATCTGAAACGAAAAGTAGAAATCATGATATCACCCTTGAGAATTGAAGCCAAAAACTTGTGAATCTTTCCTCTAGAGTAGTCTTGACTTGTTGTTGTAAATGGGTCTTCAAGAATCTTGCCTTCGTTGTATTTCTCTCTTTGAATCTCTCTCTCTCTCTCTTCTGATATTGTGTTTCTTCTTGTATGGTGTGGTGTTGTTGTTCTTTCTTCAATTTATAAAGAAATTTTGAGGTAGAAGAGTTGTAATACTTCATGAAGCTACGTGTCTTTTGGCTCCCAAATGGTCTCTTTGTAATGCCCAACCATTGTGTTTTTAAGAAGCAAGAAGTCACCATCCTTCGTAAAAATCGTGTCTTTTAAGGATAAAAATTCTGTCAAAAAGACAGAGCAAAAAGACAGGACGTTTCAATATGTGTTGTCCCTCCTGCACTCCTCTTCAAAAGACAGTGTGAATTGACAGGGTGTGTCTTTCTGGTGTGTCCTTCTGATGTATCTTTTCCTTGCTATTTTGAACACTTTTGGTCTTCCATCTTTGTATTCTTGACCCGTTTTGCTTTCTTTTATAAATTTTCTCCATTAATATCCTGAAAGCTAAATTAAATAATTTTAAGTGCAAAATTCATAATATTAATAAATAAAATGATTATTAAAATATAATTAAGCACTTATAATTTAGGAATAAATTTGGTTTATCAAATTCCCCCACACTTAAACATTGCTTGTCCTCAAGCAAATAATTAAGGACAATAAAAAAAATTTAAATAACTCAGAAATGGAAAATCATTTAGTATTTATTAATTAATAGCAACTTGCTTTAATACCTATTGCTCAAATCTATTTTATAAATGTAACTAGTATACCATAATCAAAATTCTAAAACTAATCCAAGTAAGTTAAACTTTACCCTCATCATTTAATAACAGATTCCAAAGTCACAAAATAAAAGCAAAGTCAATCAATAGTAAAATAAATCTAGTTACCTTTCACCACCAATTAATAAGTATATAAGACTTCAATTATTTCTCTTAAACATAGCAATCTAAAGTGAAAGTATTTTGTATCAATTTTTCCCTTGGATTTTCTCCTTTTTTTTTATATCTCTTTATCAAAGCCTTTAGAGGGACGGGTTTTTGCCCGCTTCTTTTCTTGTTTTCCTCTAGACGGGTTTTTGCCCGCTTCTTTTCAGCTTTTTTTTTTTTTTTTTTTTTTTATGAGTTAGGCTTGATTTATGCCATATCAACTCAATTTCTATGTACAATTCAGCACATCAATTTTTTTAAAGAGATTTTCCAAAAAGAATCACCAAGTGAAAAATATCATATACCCTTCCACTAAAAATTGCATAAGCTTTAAAGAAATCTTTGAAAGAAGTATATACAAATTAACAGGCTTAGAAAATAATTATTTAAATTTCAACTAAGGACTTCACTCCCTTTCTAGACTCTAAAGTCTATTACTAAATAGCAAGTAAGTTTACCCCACTAAGATTTCATCCTACAATTTCAACTAGGTACACTAATCACAAAATAGATGAGTAAGATATTACAAGTCACTATACTAATTTTAAATAATTTTCTGAGTTATAGATTCAAAAATATATTCTTAAAATACATTAGCAAAGTATAAGTGAGGAGTTTCTTTCTAAAATTCAACTTATCATAAAACAAGGATAAACCAATTTTTCCTTCAAAAATTTTACACCCCCACACTTAATTCTAACATTATCCTTTATTGGCAACACTATATAGAAAGAGAAAAAAAAATGAGAAAAGGAAAATAGAACTTCCCTGTTCAAGTACAAAAGCCAGTTGCAAGAGAACATCAACAAATAGTGTAATGGTGACAACAGTCAAGTTTGAATCTGGGCTACAAAACAAAAACAAAAGGCAAAAGAAAAAATAAAATAAAACAAAGAAAATAAAACAAAAGTTAGCACTCATGATCCTACAAATGATCCTTAAGAGTCTTTCCAAGATTGGGTGCTCATATAATACATTCATCCAAAAATTAGAAATTAATCAAGTTAAGGATTAATCTCCTTGATAGTCAGGATCATCCTCATCCTTTCTTTCTCTATCTCTTTTTCTTGCTAGCTGATGGTGTGGGAGTTGACATATTTCTTCTCCTTCTTCCTTAGATCCTTTATCTTGGCAATTAGATTATGACCTGTTCTTCTCATTGTTAACTAGAGCTAAGGATAGATATCTAAATGGTGATCAACATAGGGATCATAACACAAAAAAATTTATTTCAACAACTCATTAAAATTGATGTCAAATGAGTTTAAATCAAATCAAGGGAAAAAGATCAGATTCCAGCATAACACGCCCAAAACAACACAAACAAGGCATTGTACTTAGCGTGTCCTCTAAATAGCCTATGTTTTCCCTTTCAACAGCCTGATATCAATCAATTCTATTAACCCATGCTTCTACAATTTTCTTCCTAAAGCACAAAATTCCAATCCTTCTTAACAAACCCAAAAGATATCACACTTTCAAAACAATTCAAGTGAATGTGAGGTACATGTAATTTGTTTTATCAGCCTTAAATTTTCATGTCATCTTCAAGATCCTTATTTCCATCTATCCAAAACAGTTCTAAGCATTTAGAACAAAATAAACCACCAATTAAGATCACATATATAACAAATATACTCTAGGAACATAGGGTATATAGCAATCACGCCCATATACAAATCTGCAGAATTTTTATCAACAACAAATATCATTCAAAGTTGCAAATTTTTTTTTTTTTTTTTCAAATGGAGCTTCACGCACAACCAGAAAAATTCCAGCAAATTTGCGCAATTAACAATCCCAAAGTTCAACAATTCATACACGTCTCCATCATCCACACTATTTCCACATACTTCAAATACCATTCATCTTCTCAAACAACTCAAGGATCAATGCCAAAAAATCTGCAGAAAATTTCAGAACATAACGCGCAATGAACACGCCAAGAACAGCCCCAATTTTCTCATATAGCTTTCTCCCAAAACTTGAAACATATGTCATACAAACCCATCATCTCGAGATCAATAACCCCCAAATTTCAACAACCATACACGCCTCAAACCACATTTGAAACGAAATGCAAAATCCACCCAAATCATGCCTATGAACCCACGAAATTTTCAGAACATAACAACCCCAAAAATAATTCATAACTAGTGTTTAGATGAGATAAAAACTCCTATAATTTGTTCAAACTAATCATCAACAACAATAGCTATGAGTTACGGTTACATGCAATATATATAAAACCTAAATCCTTAAGCAAGTCATCTTCATGATCATGGAAGCACGGAAGAAAATGAAGAAGATAACCAAGGAAAGTTTCAAAATACTTACTTGATCCTCCTTGGGTTTGATTGTTGAGTTTATGGATGATATAATGCAAGTATAGAAGGAGTTCTTGTCTTAGAGATAAAACCCTCTCTTTAAATTCTAAAGAGAAAATAAACTAAATGAAAGTAAAGAGGACCCCTGCGTTTTTTGTTTAAAATGAAATGGGCAGTAAAGGACACGGCCATTTGACAGGGCGTGTCTTTGTGTGCTGTCCTAATTTTATTTTTTTTATTTTTTTTTTTATTTTTTTATTTTTTTTACAAACAAAGATCTTCAAGCATAAATATACACGTACAAGACGTTTTTTTTTTAAAAAAAAAATTTTTTTTTTTTTTTTACAAAAGTAAGGGACAAGACAAATTGACAGGCTGTGTCTTTATGTGTTGTCCTTCTGCTGGTGTCAAGTGAAAAATGGGCAGCAAGGGACACGGCCTTGGGACTGGCCGTGTCTTTTTGTGCTGTCCTCTGCCAATTTTTTTTTTTTTTTTTTTTTTTAAGAATCATTTAAAACAAGATTTAAGCATCAAGAATAATAAGATCATGAGTTTAAAATAAAATAAAAATAAAACAAAAAAAAAATAAAAATTAGACATGGGTTGCTTCCCATGAAGCGCTTTTGGTTATAGTCGTTAGCTCGACATATTAAAACCTTATAATCCACCAGGATCCCATGGGAATGTGTCCCACTCCCATGTTTCTAGGGTAAATTGAGGAAGTTTCTCTAAATTTGTGTTCTCAAGAATTAGAGTATTTGGAAAAGAGTTAAGAAATAATATATTAGTCTCTTCACATTCATCTTTTCCTTCAATAGACTCTAATTTATCTTCTTGACTATTCATATCTATCCTATGAACTACACTTTCATTTCCTTTCTCCACCAACTCATCCTTCATTTTTAATGTCTCCTCAAGTTGTATATCTAGATCATTTTCACTTGATGCATGAAATGGACTTGTAATTATCTCCTCATTTACTCTCTCATGTCTCTCAAGAGTTTCTAAATTTTCAATTAAACTAGATACCCACTCTTGAGATGGTCCTAAAAGAGTGGCCAATTCTTCTAAGCTTATGAGTTTATAAATAATAGGAGCACAAGATTGCCATGAGTCCGCTTCAAAAATTGCTTGCATCGTCCTAACAAACAAGTCTAGGTCATCAAATCTAGAATCAATGATCCTTTCCAAAAGAGATTTTTCCTGAGGATCTTTTTCAGTATGGTTCAAGGACATGGATGATTTTGTCTTTATGACTAGAGTATGGTTACAATATGAATTTTCAGAAAAATGTGAGACAGGTCTCTCACTTTGACATTCAAAAGTCCAATGTCTACCACCACACTCACTACAAATCATATCATTGAGAGTCATAGGATTAGTATCTATAATAGGGGATAATGCATTTGTATAAAATGAATTAGAGGGATAATAATATGGATTAAAACATTTATAAGACTCATGATCACCTCCACAATACAAACACAAAAATCTTATGCAATTCATAATTCATATAGTCAAGAAAACACAAGAACACATTCAATAAAGCAAATAACCCCAAAATTTATATTTAGATATATATATATATATTATACAAAAATTAGTTAGACTAGTAGACTTCAAGCTTTCCTAATATTGCCAATTCCCCGGCAACGGCGCCAAAAACTTGACTGTGTGAAAACACTAAGTTTATAATTTATAACTCCTATTAATTCTAAATTCACACAAAGGCAGTGTACCTATCATGTAATATAGAGATTAATCGGGATCGTCCTCAGGGAATATGATATGCAAGTACTAGTAATAACTTTATTTCCACTATCTAACTCAACAAATTTAAATGGTTTTATACTATTATACTATGAACTAATCTAAATTATGTAGAAGCAAAATGAATAAAAATTCTAACAATGGGCAAGATTCAATTAAGACTAATAACCTAGATTTTTGTTTTACATCCTAATTATTATATGAATCATTGGTACTCAATTATGAATTTTGGATTGAATTCTTTAAGCTGTAGAGTTCCTTAATTAAACAGATAATTCTTTCGAATCTATCAATTTGTCTAAACCTAGGTTAATCAATTAGGATGTCTCCTCAATCAATAGCAACCTAAATTTGCATAAAGATCATGAACCCCATTTAAATTATCATATACAGAAAATTCTTGCTATTCTATGTCTAGAATTACAAACAAATCTCATCAATTACATAGATCTATTCATAAAAGTAACCTATCGATTAACTTAAATGAAAATCAAAACATAAAATTGTATTCCGGTCATACAAAATTAATCACAATTAAGAACATGAAATTGAACAAAAATACATCAATCCTTCATTATGAGTCAATTTCTTCACATAATAATGTTGGAATTAAACAAAACCCAGATCTACAAATTTACTCTAACATAGTCATTGATGACAACACATGAAATCTGAAACGAAAAGTAGAAATCATGATATCACCCTTGAGAATTGAAGCCAAAAACTTGTGAATCTTTCCTCTAGAGTAGTCTTGACTTGTTGTTGTAAATGGGTCTTCAAGAATCTTGCCTTCGTTGTATTTCTCTCTTTGAATCTCTCTCTCTCTCTCTTCTGATATTGTGTTTCTTCTTGTATGGTGTGGTGTTGTTGTTCTTTCTTCAATTTATAAAGAAATTTTGAGGTAGAAGAGTTGTAATACTTCATGAAGCTACGTGTCTTTTGGCTCCCAAATGGTCTCTTTGTAATGCCCAACCATTGTGTTTTTAAGAAGCAAGAAGTCACCATCCTTCGTAAAAATCGTGTCTTTTAAGGATAAAAATTCTGTCAAAAAGACAGAGCAAAAAGACAGGACGTTTCAATATGTGTTGTCCCTCCTGCACTCCTCTTCAAAAGACAGTGTGAATTGACAGGGTGTGTCTTTCTGGTGTGTCCTTCTGATGTATCTTTTCCTTGCTATTTTGAACACTTTTGGTCTTCCATCTTTGTATTCTTGACCCGTTTTGCTTTCTTTTATAAATTTTCTCCATTAATATCCTGAAAGCTAAATTAAATAATTTTAAGTGCAAAATTCATAATATTAATAAATAAAATGATTATTAAAATATAATTAAGCACTTATAATTTAGGAATAAATTTGGTTTATCAAATACCTAAGGAAATCATTGATAAAGCTTTGAAAGTAAGCAAATCTCTTGAGTAAAAAGAAAAAAAACCCACGTGATATGGATTTGTGTTGAAATTTGTGTGTATTCTTATTGTGTTTGATTGGATTAATTTTTTTTTTTTCAGATATGGCTTCAAAACAAAAGAAACAACGCACTACTGAGCCATCTTCTTCAGGATCACAGTCTAGGAATGTTTTATCCAATCAGCGATATGCTAAGGATTGCAAAAAATGACTTTTAAAAATGGATTTCATGAACTCCCAACATATGGATTAGGAGTTATTGGATGACTTTGGCATTCATGATCGGTTTAAAGGCAATGGGGAAGATAATTCAAAATTTATCTTCTAGGCTTATGGGTAGATTCAGGAGATCGGGTTAAAGGCAATGGGGAAGGTTCTAGGCTTATATGATGAGAAGCAAGACAATTTAGAACTTCCTAACTCCTGGCCCAAAGGAGGGAATGCCATGACACAAGAAGCTTATTGGGCTGAGTTGATTGCTCCTTCACAGGATCCTTGCATTGCATCCAAATCGGTTGCCTCCACTTTTACAAAAGTGGAACATCGGCCACTCCATCATATCCTTGCACACACAGTGAGTTGCAACAAGACTAGTCACATCAAAGTGACTAGTTTTGACATGTTTTATTTGTATAGTGTCATTGCAAATATAGGATTGATTTGGGAGTTGAGATAGCAAATTTCATCTTTAGGCAAGCTGATGATACCAGGACCCGGTTCCTGTTTTGTGGAGAATACATTACAAGGTTGCTGAAAGGGATGAATATCTTCTAGGTACCTGAAAGAGATGTAGAAATACCTAGTAAGAAAATTTCATCTGCCCCTTTTAGGGGCTGGAGATTATTTAAAGTTCCTAGAGGTGTAACACCACCAGTAGTAGAGGAGTTTAAGTTCCAGGATATCTTCCCTAGTGATATACCTGCTCTAATTCCAGCTCCAACCCCTGCTTACATGCCTTCTTCTTCATCCCATCTTCCTCCTCTTGGTATTTCATTTGGATATGATATAGACCAGCTCAGGCTGAATATTCAAGATCTAAAGAAGTAGAATCAAGAACTCCGAGATAGATAGGATAAGGAAATAAAAAAGAACAAGAAATTCTGGAGCATGATCTTCAAAGCAGTGAAAGTTGCTATCTGCTGCTGCATCAATCAAGCAGCCAGGGATGAGTTGATTTATGAGACTTCTTCAAAGTCTATACCCAGCTCAGAGCACACTCCCACAGTTAACCTAGAGCACACCACCAGCAAATCTAGTCTAGGGCCAAAGAGCTAGAGACCCTGCTAGCTCTCATTTGCTTTTATTTGTTTCTTGTTTTTCATTTGGCCTGTACTTATTATGAGCATCCAAGTCCATTTGTGGGTAGACTCTTTCTGATCTATACTTATCTTAGTAGATAACTTTTTATTTTTGCTTTTATTTTCTTTTTATTTTTCTTTGGTAGTGACTATAGGTAGAAAACAAAGCAAACACTCTCTCGCACTGACATTTTGATGACTTTGAAACAAATGAAATGAGGAAAGTACCAATTTCTTTTTCTTGCACTTTTTATTCCTTTCCTATAATTGAAAATTCCTAAGAAACAATAATGACACTATTTGATTAAAGTGTAGGGGAAGGGATAATTGTTGGAGAATTAATGAATTAATGATGTTGTGAAATTGACCTAGATGTTTGAACTATTGTGTCTGAATTGCTGCTGTTTATTTTAATATATATGACATCTGCAGGATTGATATGGGTGAAATAACCACAGTGAATTTTTGGTCTTAGAGCAATTTATGACGAAATTCTTCCAAAATTTTTCAAAAATCTCTTGAAATTTGGAGATAGTACAAAATATCGATTGATAGCATCTAAAAAACAAAGAAACAATGAAAATAACTTGCTAAAGTACCTTACTCACCTACTGTTGTGATTGGTTTACTTAGTTGAAATAAGTTGTGAAATCCTTAAGGAGCAAGTTTGCTTTGTTTTTAGCTTTAGAATTGGAAATTTGAGAGTCGGTCAAGTCTTTTTGTGAAAAATAAATAGATTTACTTCTAGTAAATTTTAGTTTGTATATACTCTTTAAGTTGTGTTTACAACTTTATAACACTTAGTGAAAGAAGTAAATGAAACTTTTAACTTAGTGATCCTTTATAAAAAAGTCTTAAATTTGTTATTGCATTTGAAACGAAAAAAATAAGCATAGCCTCTATTCTTCTGACTTAAAAATTTGACTCATGAGTATCTGAACTTTAATGTTAAAGTGAGAAAGAGTTCTTAGGGGTATTTTGAAACTTGGTCACTTAGGTGATGAACCCAAGATGTATCGACTCAATGAACTCACTATAACGAGAAGAGAGGAAAGGCAAAAGTTCAATTTTTGAACTTTGAAAAACAAAAAGATGGAGGAAAAAAAACCTAAAAAAAAATGCTTGTATGAAAAAGAAAAGAAAAATGAATTCAAAGATTCAAATGAAAGGAGACTTATAATAAAGAAGGAGAAAATCTAAGGAAAAAGTAAATACCACATGCTTTCATTTTGTGTTGCTAAGAGTATATGTAGGCTAGAAGTCCAATGAAGTCTAAATGAGTATTTTTCCTTAGTGGATTGTGTATCTACTTTTGAATTGAAGGTTCTTTTGTTAAAAACTGAGATTAAAAATTGTTTTGTCTAGATTAACTCCTAAATTTTAATTAAAGTACTCTATGTTGGTCCCGAAAAGATAACCAAGAGGGGGGGGGGGGGGGGGGGGGGGTGAATTGGTTATAAAATTTAATTTTATAAATTTTGAATAAATTTCACACCACTTGGTTATTCAACTAAAATGGCTTTGAAACTTTCTTAAACAATAAACTTAACAAATAAAAACTTTGAACAATAATTCGGATCAAAATGATTTGCTTAAGCTCACGAAATATCAAATATCAAATATCAATTCAAAACTTTTTACTCCAGAAACCTTCTGACTAACTCTCTGATTAAGAAAATATAAGTGAATTACTCTCTGATTAACCTTCTAAGCATATCATGGTTATGAACAACAAATAAAATTGCACGAATTTAAAGAGAGATAAGGGAGTAGAGAGTGCAAAGTCGAATTATAGAGGTTCCGCCTTGAGCATTAATCCTCTCTTCCAGCTCAAAGCCAGGGTCCCGGTATTCCATACCGGTTGTGTTCCACTATCCAATCAAATCAATAAAAGTTACAAGAAGTTCTTGCCAATTCTCTTTAGCTACAATTCACTTAGCTTGATTCTCTTAATCAATCAATCTACTAAGCCTACTTGTAACTCTCAACTCATTAAGAATAAAATCAAATCAGAGGAATAAAAATTAAGTTTCCTCAAAGTATTCGCTCAAAAGAAAAAAATTAGAATATGATAATATTTTTCTTAAGAATGCTTTGATCACTGTTGCAATTTGTTTTTCACGTGATTCTTATTCTTCTATTTCTGTCTTGTGTTTGGACGTATTAATCTTGTTCATTCCAATGGCTAGAGACTCACAAGAATGGATAAACTTGTTCCTGGTCTTGCGTTTATCCGTTCATCATCCAAAAAATCTGCTCATGTTTATCCTTCGTTTTTCTCAATTTGAAATTTGATTTCATGAAGGAATCTCGGAATCTCTGCTTCAGTAGATAATCCCAAATATTTAATAACTTGTATGTTTATCTTGTATTGAAATTTCGGACTTGAGATCATCCGTAGTTAAACAAATCTTACGTATGGTACTGTTCATGCTCTATCCAAGCTTTCCACGTTTTTCGAGTTTTCAAAAATCCTTGGACACATTCCATAAAAATCTGAATTGTGTTTTGTAAGTACTTCATATTATGCATACTAACTTTCTCCTTAATTGTAATTCGTTGTGAATCAATTTTCAAGATTGATCCATCCTTCTTCAATAATACTTTTATGAGCTTAAAAAAAAAATTAATCCCTGTGGATATTGAACCGACTTTGTGGAAAACATTGAGCATAGTACGCAAATTATACTCAACATTGGAGCTAGGCCTTCGAAAATAGTTCCGAGATGTAATCTACATAATGTTATTTTTGTTCCTTAACCTTTTGACGTTCCTTCTGATAGTTTAAATATACTTGCATTTTATTGTGGAACCTTCTGATATACAAATTGTTCTTAATGAAAAATTTCCAACCGTCTGATATACTTTATGATATCATTTTATTTTATATACATCTGTACGCTAAATCAAATATGTAAGAAATCATCTAATCCTTTTTGTTATCATCAAAATCATCATTTGAGAGAAATCAACACTCTAATTATAAGAAACTAGTGTGGTTAGAGCAGTACGTACAAGAAAAGCATGTTAAAAAAAAAAAGAATGATACTTGAATAAGAAAAATTGTACTATCTATGACAAATTTCAAAAGTTTTGTTCTTAAGTGTTTTGCTTGAGGACAAGCAAAAGTTTAAGTGTGGGGAAGTTGATAAGATCATATTTTACATAACTTTTAATAAGCAATTAGTGATTAATTTGTTTTGAATTTTATAAAAATTGATAGAATTGATATTCGGATTGTTTAAGTTTATGTTTCAGGTCTAAATTAAACAAACAAAAGCATAACAAGATAGTTTGAACTGAAATTGAAGAATCTCAGGGGATACATCGGTTTTTCTAGATCATATGCCGTCGGCGTACAATTTGCCTAGAGGTTGATCAAAATGTTAAACTTTAACACTACCTCTACACTGCCGACGTTTGACACAGCTTTGAAATGGAGCAGATTCAAGAATTCCAAGGCCAGCAAAAATAATCCTATGCGCCACTCGCGTTCAGGTAGTGCATGTTGAAGATCAATAGCCAAAAATCAAGCATTGGCTCAACACTGTCAGTGTGGGAATACATGAAGGCCAACTTCTGCAATTTCCTCCAACGGCGGCTTTCTGGGAATCAAAGCCACCGGTGTTGAGACTGTGTTGAATGCGAACAGAATGCAATTTATTAAAGTCGTTACAAGCACAGCCGACCTTGAAGTGAATCTGGTCGGCTTTTGATGTTTCTTTCATACACTAGCATTTCAAAACCCTACGCTGCCAACGTTTAAGCACCATGGGTCATCCATAGAAACCAAATTGTTTAAGCCTAAGCTAAAGCGGCCAGTATTCAAGCATTGTAGCAATGTACACCGCCTATAAGCTATCGACGTAGAAAATATAACTACCGGCGTATGTTTTGTAACTGCAAAAATTAGATGAAATGCCTGAAATTTTGCTTATATATTCTGGGGTTTCCTTGTTATAGGAAGATTCAAAAATCATTAGAAAAGAAAGAAAAAGAGAGCTTAAAAAATGTTTGAGTTTGTTTCTTCTTTAGCGCATTAAAACCCTAATGTTCTAGCAACATAGAGGTGATTAGAGTGTAGATACAATCAAACAATGCTTGCATTTGTGGGATTATGGATCTGAAGACATCATTTTATGAAAAGGAACAAATTTTAAGGTGTTTCTATCCCCGTTTTATCATATATATATATATATATATATATATGCTTGATTGTATTTTGAGATGCTTGTTAATAGATTGTTATGAATATGCATGAATGGATTTGATGAATTAATTTATGAATCATGTTGATATTGGTTTTAATTATTTAGGAATTAGTTATCTTTGATTGTAACCTGTTTAATATGTGCTTGATCAACATAAATTAGATGGATAGGATTAAAGATACCCGTAAGGGATTCAATGATTTGTACAAGTAAAACTTAAATTTTTGAAAAAAGATTTGTCATAAGGATATGCAAATTTGTGATGAAATTTAAGAATTCATTGATCTTATTGCGGTTAGAATTACAAATTTTGGATCACTTGGCGGTGCTTAGTTTGTAGTTTTAACTAGAATAGTAATTTTGGTGAGAGTAAATTATTATTAAACAGTTAATCATAGATAAATTGTCTTGGCAGGATAGTTTATATTTTGATAAGATTTTTGTTACTTGGGGAGATGAACAATTTCTAGTGAATTTGATTAAATCCCAAATAATCAATTTCAAATATCAATTTGAAGCATGAGTAATTTCAAATGAGAATATAAATGCATTATTCATATTTGTATCTGCATCTCCTAAACCTGTATCCCTCATTGTTGTTGCTAGAATATACGGTTTTAATCCTTGACAATCATTTGATAGTTAATTTTTAGTTAATCATCATAGAGTAATTAAGAATATGATATTCGATAGCTTAGATTAGGGTAAGATTCAAATTCTAGTAATTAGCTATATAGCTGCTTGTGGATATGACTTGGACTTACGAGATAATACCACATTGTATCCGATGAATTTGCTGACTGGTTAAGTATTACACTTGTGTTTGAAATTGAAAATTATTAGAGTATAATAAGTGTAATTACTGCAGTTTCACCCATAGAGCACATTCAGGTTATTATCTTTTATTAAAGGTTCACTAAGCTACAAGTACATACAATGTAATAAGACTGAGTTACTTACTTGCTCATATTGGTTAGTCATAATAATCATCAAGAAAATCCTCACAAGTACTTAGATCCTATTGAGATGATTAATATATTTATCAATATCACATAAATTATATGATTAAACTCCTATGAGTGTCTAAGTGTCCTATATTTATATTGGGTTTCGTTCTATTACTATAATGGTCCTATGATAATTAAATATTATTTAACATTTATTTTTATTTTGCTTGCCTTGATCTTGTTTGATACTTATATACATTCATGGGTATTCGAAAAATTGATATTTAGTCAGCTTATATTTTTATAGCTATTATTATTGTTATTTTTGTATTGTTCCTTATCTGACTCATTATAGTAACTCGTATTTATTTTATTACTGTTTAGTGTTATCGTGTTTCTCTTGATTTACTTGATATAATTTTCTTGTTATGTATAAATATCACTTTATTCAAAAAAATTTAGCTTATTTAAATTTTCATTGTTATCTGTATGTCGATATGGATATGTATATAAATCAATAAATACTTAGTAATTACCAAAATTTCCATTTTTATTTGTAAAATATACTAAGTTCATCTATAATGATGATAAAATTGGCAATATTAAGATTTGCAAAACTAAAATTAATTTCAGAAATATTAATAATATTATCTTCGTGTTGTTATAATAATAATATAATAATAATAATAATAATTACGGCATTAGTAATAATAACAATAAGTTTAATAATAATTATAATAATGGTAATACTCATAATATAAATAATATTAATAGTAATTCAAAAATCATTCACATTATGTTTATAATATTAATACTTTTTAACGATATCAAAATAAACTTAAGCTTAACCTTTGGGTTTTAATATTAATATTAAGTATAATAATATCTTAAAACAATAATTCCAGCAATATTATTAATCTAAATACTTTTAATATTAATGCTAATGTAATATAATAATAGTATTAATAACTATAATTGTAAAAATATCATAAAATTTAATTAATTAAGTGATAACAATTGTATATTAGTATTAAATTTTTATGATATTAATAATATCAATATTACTTAATAACTATATCAACATTAATAAATAACATCATAATAATATTATTATTATCCTTAAATACCCTTATAATAATATTGCAAATTTTAGTTTTAAACTCAATATTCAACAACTACAACTCTTATAATAATAATAATAATAACAACAACAATAACAACATTCCTAATAATATAAAAATAAAGAAATAAGAATAACATTAATAATATTAATTATAATAATTATAATATTTAGTATAAATAAATCAGTTTTTTAAAAAATTATTTTTAAAATTTCTTTTTAAATTGATGCCGACAGGTCCATAGGGCGGAACACGCCCGTGTTTCTCGTGCTCATTTGGAAAAGACGCTGTTTATCGTCTTCCCCAATGAGATTGGCTGATTTCGCGCCATTTTTCACATGCATGGGACTTCTAAATCATTCTTATAAGTTTATACATGATATATATATAAACATTAAACAACTTATATCACATCAATATTTACATATTCCATGATTTTCGAAATTTAAGAGTGTAACTTAGGGTATGCGAAATTTTACCTCGTTGAGCTTATTTGGTGTGATTCGAAGCTTGTTTTTGGTTGGGTTATGATCCTATGATCATCAAGAATCAGTTTAAAACATTGTTTTTAACAAAAAAAAAAAGTCAAGATGAATAAACTTACCCTGTTGTGCTTTGAGTCCGAGGTTATGAGTGTGTTAATGGAGGTGAGCTTGTGTTCGGGTTTTGTTGTATTTATGAGATGATTACGGCTTGTTGCGGATGTTTTTAGCTGGGCAATAATGTACTTTGTTCGTTTGTCCATTATAGTTATATATAGAAGATGGGAAGGACATGAATGGCGGTTCCTATTGCATGAAAAAATCTCTAGATTTCTCCTTCTTTTGTCGGTGCTTGTGTGTGTATTTTACTGCATTTATTAAGCTTGATGTGTTATCTCCATTTGATTGGGGTGTGTGTGTATTTTGTTGACTTAAAAGAGTATAAGTTAGACTAAAATGAGGAAGATTTCAGCTTGCATCAATCCAAGAAAATCAAAGCCACAATTCACACCCGCTTGCACTGAAAATTTAGATAGATTTGAGGAGAAAATATTATTATATTTTTTAGTTAATAACTATCTTAGTTTTAGGGTAATTTATTAAGCTATTCGGTACAAATATATCATTTATTTGAGATTTTTTGACTAAAAGTATTTTTATAGTCCTACAAAAATTTTATATTGCTATTAAGTTCAACTTTAAGTTTAAAGTTTACGCATTTAATTATTTTCAGAGTTTTATCTCTCGTGATTAGGGTTTTAATAGCTTAATAGACCAAGTTTTGATTTAGGCTCTAATAGCTTGCAAATTACTCTAACTAAGACAAAGGTGTGATCCAAATATTTATCTGGAGTCTAAATTATTAGTTATACATCTGTTTATATTTTTATTGTGCATTTATAATTCTAACGGTTTATCTTTAAGTTATCATTTACTAACTATAAGCATAATTAGTTATTTACTCATTATCGCACTTAATATCTTAGTCAAGTTATCTTTATATCTTAAGTTTTTGATACCTATTATGAAATCTTATTAGTAGTCTTTAGCACTATCTAGGAATCTTTGTTTTAGGGTCTAAATCTATATAAAGACCATTACTACTCATAGTTCTATTCTAAAGTCTTTGTTGAGTTTAATAGTAACCATCTATTTTCTATATTTATATATTTCTATCTACTTCTATTTGTATGACAAGTTTTAGGGTTTGAAAAATTTGGGTTACCTTTAATTATATCTTAAGTTATCAGCTCATGATATAAAATCTCGTTTTTGGTATCAATTAAGGTCAGAGAAGTTTTTATTCAAGCTTTTAAATTAGAAACAAGCTGAATTCAACTGATGGATTTATTCTAGGGTTTTTGTTGGTTCTAGATTTACTAGCTAATTCACATTTACCATTCTAGTGTCGTGTACTAGTGTGAAAATTTTTTGAGGCTTACGATGTTTCTCGAGGAACTACCAGATTTACCACCACCAAGAGAAGTAGAATTTTCTATCGACTTGGTGCCAGCAACACAACCGGTATCAAAACCCCTTATCTTATGGCACCTGTGGAGTTGAAGGAACTAAAGGTGCAATTAGAAGAATTATTAGACAAAGGATTCATTCGCCCTAGTGTATCACCATAGGGAGCACCAGTCTTGCTTGTCAAAACGAAAGATGGCTCCATGAGGCTATGTATAGATTATTGGGAGCTAAATCGAGTTACCATAAAGAACAAATATCCTTTACCAAAGATCAATGATTTGTTTGATCAATTGTGAGGAGCAAAGGTATTTTCCCTAATTGATTTAAAATCCAGATATCATCAAATCCGAGTGAAAGCGGAGGATATACTTAAGACCGTATCCCGGACTCGGTATGGTCATTATGAATTCCTGGTCATGCCATTTAGATTGACTAATGCACCAGCAGTCATTATAGATTTGATGAATCAGATATTTCAACCTTTGTTAGATACTTGTTATAGTGTTCATTGATGATATATTAGTATACTCGCCTTCTAAGGAACAACATGAAGAACATTTGAGGAAGATGTTACAAATGTTAAGAGAAAATAAGTTATATCCCAAATTGTCCAAATGCAAATTTTGGTTTAAGAGTATATCTTTTCTTGGACACGTTGCATCTGCAGAAGGAATATCCGTAGATCCTACAAAGATTAAAGCCATTGTGGATTGGAAAGGCCAGAAATTGTCACCGAAGTGAGAAGCTTCTTAGGATTGGACATGTATAATGGGATGTTTGTAAAAGATTTCTCTAATATTGCTCGACCATTAACCCAACTGACAAGAAAGAATGAGAAATTTGAATAGAACGATAAACGAGAGCAAAGCTTTTAAGAACTAAAGAAAAGACTAATAATTGCTCCAATATTAGTCTTACCTAATGATAGAGATCCATTGGCTATTTATAGTGATGCATCAAAGAATGGATTAGGATGTGTCCTAATGCAAAATGGGAAAGTAATAGCATATGCATCTAGACAACTAAAAACCACATGAAATGAATTATCCTACACATGACTTGGAATTAGCTGTTATTGTTTTTGCTCTCAAAATATGGAGACATTACTTGTATGGATAAAGATGTGAGATATATACAGACCATAAAAGCTTGAAGTGTATATTCACTCAAAAAGAATTAAACGTGAGACAGCGTAGATGGATGGAGTTAATTAAAGATTATGATTTAAGCATTAATTATCATCCAAGTAGAGTTAACACGGTTGCGGATGCTTTAAGTAGAAAAAGCTATGGAGAAATAGCTCCAATACTAACCGAGCAAAGAGAATTCATTAACGAGTTTGAAAGGCTTAATCTAGAGTTTACAATACCAGGTTCTGAAGCTGAGATTAGTAATTTAATTATAGAACCCACCTTGCTTCAAAGGATTAAAGAAGAACAGAAACAAGATGAGGAATTCCACAAAATCATAGAAGGTGTAAGTCAAAGTAAACATAAAGATTTTCGGGTAGATGAAGAAGTAGTTCTCAGGTTGAACAATAGGTTATGTGTACCTAATAACCTAAACTTAAAGAAGGAATTAGTGTATGAAGCCTACTATTCTGGATATGCAATCCATCCAGATGAAACCAAGACGTATCAAAATTAAAAAGTGCATATTGTGGAAGGAAATGCAAAAAGAGATGTCACTGAATATGTTGATAAATGTGAGATATGCCGAAGGGTTAAAGCTGAGCATCAAAGACCAGGTGGATTATTACAGCCTTTACCAATTCCAGAATGGAAATAGGATCAAATATCTATAGATTTTGTGTGTTCATTACCTAAAACATGAATAAGACATTATGTTGTATGGGCAATTATTGATAGACTCACTAAGTCAGCCCATTTTTGCCAATAATATGACATATTCATTGGAAAAGGTAACACGAATATATTTGAAGGAAATTGTTAAATTGCATGGGATACCTATCGAGATTGTGTCAAATAGAGACCTAAGGTTTGTTTCTAAGTTCTGGACTGGATTACAAAAAGTATTGGGAACCTAATAACAATTCAATACTGCATATCATCCCTAAATTGATGGGAAAATAGAAAGAACTATACAAACCCTTGAAGACATGTTAAGATCTTGTATCCTGGAATTTAAAGGAAATTGGGATCAACACTTGCCTTTAGTCAAGTTTGCATATAACAATAGTTACCATTCAAGCATTGGAATGCAACCATATGAAGCTTTATATGGGAGGAAGTATAGATCACCATTATTTTGGGACAATTTTGAGAAGATAATAGTAGGTCCTGAACTTGTACAAGGAACAATAGATAAATTGGCTATCATCAAACAAAAGATGAAGGAAGCTCAAGATAGACAAAAGATTTGGGATGATATGAGAAGAGAGAACTTGAATTTAAGATAGGAGATCATGTTTACCTCAAAGTGAGCCCGATTAAAAGCCTTCATCATGTATAAACCCAAGGAAAACTAAGTCCTTGATATATTGGACCTTTTGAGATCTTGGATAGAATGGGAACTTTAGCATATCGCCCGGCATTACCCCCGAATCTCTCTAGTATACATGATGTATTTCACGTATCGGTTCTAAGGAAATACATTCCTAATCCAGATAAAGTGGTTGAATTAGAATCAATCACACTCAAGGAGAATTTAACATATGAAAAATACCCTATTCGGATTCTGGACAACAAGGTACAAACTCTCAGAAACAAAGAAATTCGATATGTCAAAATTCCATGGGATCCCAGAACAGAGGAAGTAACAAGGGAATTAGAAGATGAAGTTCGAAAGAGTTATCCTTATCTGTTTGAAAAACTAGGTACGCATCAAGATTTGAGGACAAAGCTTATTTTAAGGGAAGGGAGGTTGTAAACCTCGACAATTTTTTTTAAGCTGGAAAAATAATAACAATAATAATAATAATAACATAGTAAATATACAATAGATATTGGATTTGGGACCCAAGAAAAAAACCTAATTAGAAACTTTAGAATATTATGAGTTTGTTGATGATCTAAAACCCTAAATAGAAAATTTCTTAGATATTAAAAGATATCAAAGATAAGATTTCATAATCAGAATAAAAAACCTAGAATGCAAGTATAAGTAACTTTGAAATTCAAGTGCACTAGAAAGCTAATAATTTATAATATGTGTAGAATAAAAACGACAAATCAAAGATAAACCGTCATGGTTATAAATACATAATAAAAACAATAAAACAGATCCATAACTATTAATCTAGACTTCAAATAAAAGTTTAAACTATACCATAATTTTAGTTAGAAAATTTAGAGTTTATAGGTATTAATTTTATAATTTGACCTATTAGGCCCTAAGACTTCAATCACGTAGGACAAAACTTTAAAAATACTTAATCGTGTAAACTTTAAATTCCAAATTTAGACTCAACAATACTTTAGAAATATTTGAGGACCTTAAATAAATTTTTAGGAATAAAACTCTCATATAACTAACATAATTATACACATATAAGCTAGATTTTGATGAAATTATTTAGATATTTGATCTTGAATTGTTCCACATGAAATTTTTTTATTAAATCATGGTATAAATGTAAAATTCATGGCCGATTCCTTCTCTAACAAATTGGTCACGTGATTTAGCTTAAGGAGTGAAGTAAAATAGTACAAAAAAAAAATGAAAACCCTGGACACTTAAGCATATTACATTCCACCAAGCTAACCCCACATTTAATGCAAATTGATAACTCAAAAATGAAGCTTGTAGAAATCGGTGGAGTATTTTCTCCTCTCCATTTCCATAAAACAGCAACAACAACAATTATAAGAGTAAAAACAAGATTCTTCCACCAAATTGAGTAAGAAATAGTAAGATAAAAATATATAGAGCTGTCAACACTTCTCTAACAATCCATACAAGAGTTTAACTACTATATAAATAACATACAAACAAACAAAACCCACCCTCTTCAATTAAACCCCATCGTGACAAACACACACACTTTAACAAATGAAAAATTTCAAAATCCAATCCTCCTAAACACTAAGCCCCACCGTGAAGTTCAAATTGTCTTGTAAGACAATTTAGAACAAAACAAAACCCCACTTCTTTTCTTGTAACCCACCAACAAACAATAAAAATAAAACAACCACCAATCCAACAAAATATTAGTCAAAGGTAAGCATGTCTTTAGTTCGTTATTTTGTGTCTAAAATGTGATAAACCCATCTCCTTATTCATACATGTAGGTCAAGGTCTAAATAAAAAGAAGAATTTATCATCTTCCTTTCTAGGCCAACAAGGTAATGTCTAATCCATTATGTAACTTATATTTGTGTAGAAATTAGGAAGATGAAGGCATAAGTTGATCATAGAAACTGTCACGCCCCGAAAGGTGCCCTAAACGTAGCAGTCCACCACATACGGTATTAAAACTTAATAATGACTTCGCAGAGTCACGCGAAAGTTTTCAACACCATATGTAAGGCGTTTATCACAACAATAGGAGACACCGGTGGGATGTGTAGTTTGAGATAGTAAATATAGCAATACAAGAATCTAAATGAACATCGAATTTATCATTAATAGAATATAATTTTTACATCATCTTAGGGGTTTTTCCCCTTATAATTCTCCAAACAATCATAATAACAACTTAGTCTTTCCCACAACCAAATAATACTAACACCAAAAGATATTAAAGGATAATTAACCTATGATCTTCAAAAGATTTCCATAAGCTTTACTAGAACATCATCCCACTTGAGTTTGTGAAGTCATTGGGCATAAAAGATATTATCCTGTTACAACAAAGGTCTATCGGAGTATAAGCATAACTAGCTTAGTGAGAATATTCCTAAATCAACGTACTTGTATAAATAATTTCAAACAAGTTATTAAACAAGCATATGAATGCATCAGGCAAGTGATCAAGTAATACATATGATCTACCAGAAATCTTATGTTTGGATGGATTTACCCCTCCATTCAGGGTTAGGTGTTCCAGGCTCTTTAAAACCCAACTCAAAATCCAACTCATGTAGTTTATTTTAAGCTCCTACTAGCCATCACAAAATAGTTCTTTCAGGTACCTATCGCCCATCTTAAAATAGTTCTTTCAGGCACCTATCGCCCATCTTGCAGATTTTTGGCTACTACACACCCGGCTACTAAGCTCTTGTACCATCGAGATTAGCAGCTCATGCAATGAAATTAACTACGTGATATGCATGAATCAATTAATATAATTCATAGTATATGTTTAAAGTAATTTAAAGGTGATCACAGAATTTTGCACACACTCCAACAGAATAATAGCAAAACACGAGTTAATTAACAATGATTCATGCCTCGGTATGCTTAACATTCTTTCAACCAATATTATCATACACGATTCATTTTCATATTTTCCTACTTCTAGTGCCTCTAGCTACAAGCACAACCAAGTACGTAAAAGGTAGGAAATAAACTCACTTGGCTATGAGGACTATCTTTCTTACGGATGAGTCGATCGATAAATCCACTAATCAAAATAATCCTCCGGGTATGAATGCTCCTCCTTGGGTTCACCTAATCAAGAAGAATACTCATAATGAGTATTTCTTATTGATTCTATGGTACTTATCAAAAACTATGTCATAAGATCGTTAAAATTCGCGTAGTAGAAGGTAATCCCAATTTAAAATGGCCATAACTTGGTCATTTTAACTCGGAATTGCGCTTATAATATATCGTTTTCTACCTACTCGAAAGGATCTATCCATTTCTAAGATTATTTTTGTCATAAAAAGCCATTTGGGTTGGAAAATACCACGGTACAGAATAGTTACGAATTTATAGTTTACAAAATATGATTTTCTCAAACTTTACTTTACTAAAAAATTCTTAAGAAAAATATATCGATATATATATATAGTTGAAAAATCCTTTGAACATATATTCATACTCATATGTATGCATGATTTTGATAGTGCTGTCTTAATATTGATTTTCATAAACAATTTGTCTTTAAGGATTTAAAAGACATGACTTTTGAAAATTTCTTCTTTTTGAATTGTTAGAAGGAAAAAAAAATATATTTGAGTTGTTTTGAGTAAATTTTATTATTATTTCATTTTCTTACTTTTCAAAAGTAAATTCATTTTCAAAAATTTTGGTTCTTTGAGTTATCCACCAACTTTATTTCTAGTGATTGAAAATAAGCTTTTCAAAATATTCTTTAAGTTTTAAATATTCGAAGTTGTGTTGTATGTTTTCCTCTCATTGTTATATCATTTTCCTTCTTTAGAAAATAAGTTTATCTTTAAACTTTACTTGCTTGGTAAATTTTATTTTTCTAAGTTGGTTTAAAATAATGAGTGATTTTATCTCGATTTGAAAAACCTTTTATCCTTAATATTTGTCAAGTGGTAGAACAATTCTTTTAGACAAGTTTATAAGAAAATCTTTCTTAATAAGGAATTGTTAACATTAGAACTTAGCAAAATTTCATTCTAATTTTGAAAAGAGAATAACAATTATAAAATTGAAGTTTTGAAGATGTTTTCATAGTATGTGATTTTCAAAGTTTATAATGAATCTATTTAAGTCTTATAAAAGATAAGGTTGAGTTAAAATCTTAAATTCAAGACTAAAAATTTTATCTTTATGGAGTATTAAGTTTGGTTTATAAAAGAAAAGAATTCTTTATATTATTTTGAAGAAATCTACATTACTATTTCTCCTAGAAATTATGATTAGCTTATCCTTTGGAAAAACAAAACTTAGATCTTTTGAAAAGAAAATTCCTTTTGTTAAGAAATTAGTTTACTTTTGAAAGAACCAATTTTTATATTTATTTAAGACAACAACTTTATAATCATGCATGAATATGTAGCAATGTAAAAGTAAAGATAAATCATAGTAAGATAGAAAGAAATACTGGTAAGTAAATAAACATAAATAAATAGTCAAGCATTGGGAACCTTAGCTTCATCAAGGTATCCCGATCATGTATTGGGAGCCTTAGCTTCATCAAGGCAACCGGGACTAAGAATGGACTAGTCCCAAAAAAAGAAAAAAAGAAATTTGTTTTGACTTGATATGGACAAGTCTAAGACTAGAAAGACTAGTCTTAATAAATTGCATAAAACAATAAATAAATAAATTGCAAGACTTGGAAATAAATAAATAACAAATGAGCTTATATGCTCTAAATAAATATATATACATAGTATATAATATTATATAAGTTAGATTAGAGCAAAAATAACAAAAATGAAACAACAACATAATAACATAATGTAAAATAGGAACATGAACAAAAACAAAGCATGAACATATTGTTACTTCTTTAACTCATATGAGCCTAAGAAACATACACTAAGCTCATGCTAAGTTGTATGAACATGAAGAAGAAATTTAAGTAGGATTTTACCTAAGGTTTAATGGAAGGTTTGAAAGAGATGAATGGGTTTTGTGTTTGATATTTTCTTTCTTGAAGTTGTAGGAATTGGTAGAGAGTATTTTGTGAGAGATTTGGAGAGAGGTTTTGAGAGAGTATTTTGGTAGAGTTTTGTTATGTAAAATGAGTGTGTGAAAGAATGAAGGAGGAAGGGGGTATCTATAGAATTCTCGGAGTGAATTTTGGATGTAATAAAATAAATTGAAAAAGAAATAATATGTAGAAAAGGGAGAGGGAGGCGGCGCCTATAGGAGAGAGAAGGAGATATTTTTATTTGTTTTGATTTTTTGATAAATGAAAGATGTAATGTGTAAGGTTGATGTGAAATAAAGTTGTATTGGAAAAGTAAAAAGTAAGAAAATAGGTATGTAGGTAGTAAGAAATACGTGTAAGAAAAAGTAGAGATAGTGAAATAGTAATGAATAGTAGGAATAGTACTATGAATAGTAGACTAGACATATAAAATACCGGTAGTAATAAAAATACGCGTAAACGAGCTATATCTGTTATTTTTAGTTACCGAAAAATTCTAAAACTGATATTTTTGATATCCTTGTTTAATTACGAGACTTTTGGTGTTATTGGAATATTTTTAATATTCCGAGCTCCGGGACACGCTTTTCGAGGAATGATCTCTTTCGAGTTCGAAGGACACTCGAAATTCGCGAATCTTATATTTTTATGTTACCCCATATTATTATGAACTATTTTAAGCCACTAACTTAATTTCGTTTTCTAGGGTTTGAGAACGCGGGATTGCCGGAGTTGAAATTGTTTAATTGTTTTGACTTTCGTTGACTTTTGAAGTTCCGGTTTGACTAGGGTTAGGGTTTAATGCATCTTTACCCTAGAAATTGAAAGGTTTAACTCAAGGATCGGATAGGCGGATCCTTTCATATTCGGATTTTCGAATCGAACGATTATTGAACTTTCTATTTTTGTTTTTGAAAATTCTCTTATGAAATTCCGTGATCGAAATTGTTCAAGGTTCGGTTTCAACTTCGGTGAGACTTTAGGGTTTCGATTTGGTATTCCAAAACCATTATCGAAAAATTCGGGGGCTTACAGAAACTCTAGATACATGTAATCTTATTAAGTCTTTATTTGATAATAACATGAATATTGAATAGCATGTGATGATCATTTTAGTTGAATTAGATACTATCTCTAGTAAAGAAAATTATGAAAGAATCAAACTTAAAATTTAGAGACCCTATCTCCTAATTTTCGGTCACTATAGGATCATGAACCTTCTATACACATTATGTCACGCCTCAAATGATACCTTAGACGCGATAGTCCGCCACACTCGATATGTAAACTTAAGTATGACAACCTTAGTCATCCCATGAGTTTAGACACTAGGTGTAAAGCTTACTTTCACCACGTAGGGAACCTTACTTTGAATCGAAATAGCTTAAGAAGACATACATAAGCAATAAGAATAAGAATCATAATAGTTATATTCAAATTTAGTCTATTACAACGATCTAAGAGGCATACCCCATCAAAATAATAAGAGTCTTTAAAGTCCACAAAATGTCTCTTTACAACACTTATATAACTAAGGAGATTCAATTAGAAGTCTGTGCGTAATATCTAGGTCCCAACTTCTCCAAAAAGCTCCTTAATTTCCAAAAAAAAAAACTGTACCTGGGAAAAGTGGCCTCTTGGGGATAGCCATAAATAATCATACTGCAACGAGAAACTAGGAGGGCATAAGCTTACAAGCTTAGTATGTTTCACTTCCAAAATTAAACACTCAATAAAATAATAAGGCTAGCAAGTTATATTAAACAATCATATGAAATGTACAAGCACGTGAGCATACAATACATAGGACTTTCCAGGAGTCCTATGTTGAATGGATTTATGCCCTCCATTTGGGGTTAAGTGTTTCAGGCCCATACGATCATAGATTTCAACTTTTTTCTCATTTATTAAGTGGTTGTTTCAGGTGCCCACCTACTTGTTAATTATGTAGTTGATCCAAGTGCCTACTCCACTTCCATTTTAATTTAGGTGACCCCATGCCGATAACCGAGTTTTCAGGCCCACCCGTTGCCTAGCTATTATGACTTTTCCCACAAAGGTATAACAACGAATGTAATGTGACTCAATATATGTTATGCATGGACAATTTAGTTATATGGTTATGGCATATTATTTAATTGAATTATAGGCAATCATAGAGATTTCAGACACTTCAATTTTATACTAAATCATACAAATATTCATAGCAATACCCATTGCGATATTCTTATCATCATTCAACCAAGTAAATTCACATGCATATTCCAATTTTATCTTGTCCTAATTCTAATGCCACTATTATTACAAGCAAAATCATAAGCATGTAATTTAAAAAAAGTGAACTCGCTTTGCCATGGAGCGAAATTCCTCTCAATCGTAATAATCCTCGGATATGTCTAGTCCGTCTCCCAAGTCTCCTATCAAAAGGAATACCTATAATGAGTATTTCTATGAAGTTTAAATGAATTTATAAATTCTATTCTAACAAGTTCATCAAAGTTCGTCAATGTTCGCCTAGGAAGAAATTCCAAATTAAAATGGCCATAACTCGGTCGTTTTAACTCGGAATTTCGCAATTAAGCTATCAATTTCTATCTACTTCGAAAGATCTATCTATTTATGAGTTATTCCTAAATTTTGAAAACTTCGAGGTCTTGGAAAAGCTCGGATCAGATCTGATCAGTAGCTAAATTCATATTTCCGAAATTGTTTTGTGAAATTTGCATTATTCCTACCAAGTATATTCTATGTGCATGCAATATCTACAAGTTAGCCTCATGAATGACATGATATGAGCCATTTATATGCATACTCTTGATGGTACTTGGTTCAAAAGAATTTTTAAAAAACTTTTACTTTGCAAAATTTTAAGAACACTTGGTTGGGAAAAACTAACTTTATTCTTTGAAAATCATCCTTATTTTTGCTAAGATAAAGCCTTGATGACCTATATGCCTAATAAATTCATTATTTTAATAAATTGCTTCATTTAAGAGTTGGAAAATGGATTTTTAAATAGAGGTTTCACCTACTTGCAAAGTTTACAAAATTTTAAAAAGTGAAAACATCGTTTGATCAATATTTCAAAACTTTTTGTTTGTTTTAGAAATATACTTTGATAAAATCCATTTATTATTGCCAAAAATTAATTCTTTACTACCTATATACTCTAAGGCTTCTATTTTTATATTAAAATCTTCATTTTGGTATTTGGAAATAGGTGTTTTATTGGGGGTCATTTCTAGATATGAATTTGAAATTTGTTTTGAGGTTATTTCTTGGGTAAAATTCATTTAATCTTTCTAATATTAAGTCTTAATCAAACCTACTCCTTAAGCTTTCATTTATTTAATAAAACCCTTGTTTTAGGGTTGAAAAATAGGTGTTTATTTAGCATTTTACGCTAATTACAAATTCTAAGTTCTTGTTGGGGTTAAAACAAGTTCTAACTTAACTTTTATAACCTTTTTCTTATTTTGAAAATTTCTCTTAGTAGAACTAAGCTTAACTCATCAAAATCATTCATTTATGATACCTATATCCTAAGCCCTTCATTTTAAATGTAAAATTTTCATTTTGGAGTTGAAAAATAGGTTTTCTAAATAGGTGACTTTTTCCATCCGAATTTCCAAAAATCATTTTTGTTGAAACTAAAATAGATCTTGAACTATTAAACATATTCTCATTATTATCATGCCACTACAAATCTTTTAGGTATATAAGACAAAAATCTATGGTATTTATGTGCTCAAAACAATTAGATCTACAATATTATTCATGTCATGGATACAAATGCAAAATGAACATTATGTAGATGAGGTCAAAGAAAGAATATATGTTCAAACTATTCATAAAAACAACATAAAGCAATAATATAGAAAAATAATAGCAAAACAACTTAAATATAGAGATATACAATGTTGTCATAGCTAGAATACCATGCTTAAGTGTTTCCATATCCCTAGCATAAAGCTCATAGGGATTTTTATGGAACCACACATGTATGATCTTGCCATTACATGTTTTTATTATGGTAGGGTCAAGATCTATTACCTATTAAAGGTTTGGAACTAGAAAACTTGAAGGAAAAAGTGTGTGTGTGTGTAAAGGAGGGAAGGGGTCATGGCATTAGAGAGGGAGAGAAAAAAATTTGAAAGAGTTTCACTTAAGAGAAAAGAGGGAAAAGTGAAGAGGGGAAAGTGTAAATGTGTTTATATAGGAAAGAAATTAGGGTTTTGTGTGATTAAATAAAAAAGAAAAAATTAACAAATGAGAGAGAGGACAAGGGAAGGGCGAGGGGGGGGGGGGGGGGGGGGGGTGCGTTGGTTTCATGCTAGGAGGAGAGAGAGAGATGTGAGTTTGATTATTTGTGTAATAAAATTCAAATTTAAAAGAAATTTAAGTAATAAAATGCATTAGAAAAGTAAATTTGTAAGGAAAATGATGTAGTAAGAATAGGTTGTAAGGATATAAGAATAGGGTATGGGTGGTTGTACTTGTGAATAGTGTGATTAGAAATCAAAAAGTAGATTAGATAATTAAACTACTGATAGTAAAGAAAATATGAGTAAAATCGCAATTTCAGATATTTTTAGTTACTGAAAAATAATATAACTGATATATTTAGAAATCTTATGAAATTAAGAGTCTAATGATACTAATGGTATATTTTTGGTATCCCGAGCCCCGGGACACGCTTTTTAAAGTATGTACCCTGATCGGGTTTGAAATAGGCCAAAAATTTACCAATATGATATTTTTAAGCATCCTAATATTATTATGAATCAATCTACAATCTACATTCTTCACTTATATTTCAACTTCTCGGTTTAAGAACACGGGATTGTCGGATCTAAACTGTTAGGGTTTCTTGAGGATTTGTTGACTTAGGGTTTCTGGTTGACTTTCCAGTAAACCCCTAATTTTTAGAGAAATTTCAAGCTAAAACCCTAAACCGAAAAGTCATTCGAAAACCCTAAGTCAATAAATCCTTAGGAAACCCTAGTAGTTTAGATCTGTCAATCCCATGTTCTTAAACCGAGAAGTCGAAATATGATTGAAGATGGTAGAATGGTTTGTAATAATATTAGGATGCTTAAAAATATCACATTGGAAAAATTTTGGCCTATTTAGAACCCAATTGGATACAGACTTTGAAAAGCGTGTCCAATGACTCGAGATACCAAGAATATGCTATTAGTATCATTAGATTTGTAATTTCATAAGATTTCCAACTATATCAATTATATAATTTTTCATTTATAAATGTTTCAGTTATAGCCTTTTTATCGTATTTTTATTACTACCGGTAATTTAATTGTCTAATCTACTTTTTGATTTCTAATCACACTATTCACAAGTACAACCACCCATACCCTATTCTTACATCCTTACAACCTATTCTTACAAATTTACATCATTTTCCTTGCAAATTTACTTTTCCAATATCTTTTATTACTTAAGTTACTTTTAAATTTTGAATTTTATTACACAAAATATTACACATCTCTCTCTCTCTCTTGCAAAAAACCCCTTGTCCTCTCTCAATTTATTTTATTTTCCTTCTTTTATTCTACACAAACCCTAATCTAATCCTCTATATAAACTCGTTTTTGTCTTTCACTTTTCACTTTGTCTCCTTCTTTACAAAAATCAAACTTTGGAAAAAGGTTTTCTCTCTCTCTCCCTCTCCTCTCCTCATCTTGCCATAAGCTTTCACACACACACAAAAAACTTTTTTTTCCTTCAAGTTTCTTGTTCCAAACACTTCATAGGTAGTAGATCTTGATCCTATCACAATAAAACATATAATGACAAGATTCATACATGTGTGGTTCCACAAAAATCCCCATGAGCTTCATGCTAGGGATGTGGAAACTCTAAAGTATGATATTCTTGTCATCACAATGTTGTGGATCTTGATATTTAAGTTACTTTGCTATTATTTTGCTATATTATTGTTGTAAACCCCCAAATTTTTGGAATCAGTTTAGCATAAAACCCTAAACCGGAAGTCAAACGGAACCTTAGAGGTCAACAAAACCCTAGTTTACCGTATCCCATTAAATCTGGCATTTCCGTTTTCTTTGGCCTTGGAAAACGAAGTTGGGATAATTAGCTAGAATAATTCATAATAACCATAGGTTTTATAAAAATATCAGTTTTGCGAATTTTGGGTGTCCTTTGAACCCGATTGGACACGGTTCTCGAAAAAAGTGTCTAGGAGCCCGAAATAGTAAAAATATTCCGAATATACTGTTAGACTCGTGAAAATATAAGATTTTCAAAAATATCAATTTCAAAATTTTTCGGTAGCTAAAAATAACAGATATAGCTATTATACGCGTATTTTCTTACTACCGGTACTTTATTAGTCATATCTACTTTACATTACACTATTCATTACTATTCTACACTATTCTTTTATCTCTACTTTTTCTTACACCTACACTTACACACTACATAATTTAAACCTATAACCTTAACCTTTTACCTTTCCCATAACTTTATTTCACATCTTTACACATTACATCTTTCACTTTACAAAAAGTCAAAAAAATAAATCACCTCCCCTTCTCATCACCATGGCCGGCGCCATGCCCCCCACTCTCTCCTCCATTTTGTTCCAATTTTTATTTATTTTAATCACACAAAAATCACTCCACATATTCCTATAAATACCCCCTCCTCTTTCACTTCTTTCACACATTCACTACCCACAAATTCTTACAAAAACTCTCCAAAATCTCCTCTCAAAACTCTCTCAAAATGCCATCCCAAAACTCTTTCAAAATATTCTACAACAACTTCTACCAACAACTGAAACCCATAACCACATAACCATACCAAAGTCTCTTTTAGGCAACCACGTTCTATTATTTTCTTTTTCTTCATGTCATGTAACTTTACATGACCATAGTGTGAGTTTCCAAAGACTACAAGTTATGGAAACTACATTATGTTCATGTATTGTTCTTGTTCATGCCAATCCATTTATGTTTATGTTGTTTTATTATTGTTAATATATTATTATCTATATATATATACATATTCTTTAGAGCATATAAGCTCACTTGCAATTTATTTATTTCATGCAAAGCAATTTATTTATTTATTCCATCGCAATTTATTTATTTATTCCTTGTTGAATTAAGACTAGTCTCTAGTCTTAGACTTGTCCTCATCAAGTCAAAACAAGTTTTTCTTTCTTTCATTTTATTTTATTATGGGACTAGTCTACTTCTTAGTCCCGGGAGCCTTGAAAAAGCTAAGACTCCAATACTTGACTTTATTATTTATGTTTTATGTTATTTTGTTTATTATTATTCTCATAATCATGTTCATTTAGATTGTTGTCCAAAAATTTTATTTTCTAAAAATAATTAAACAAAAGAAGAATTTTGTCACTTAAAATAAGTTTATGTAAAGTATAAAATCTATAAGATAACAAAAATAAACTCATTCCTTTTCAAGTTACAAAAAGAACTCGCTATAATTTTAGAAACTACTTTTACTTTAAAAAGCTACTTAAACCTTTATTATTCCACTTGTTTTCAAAAGAAAATATTTGTTGAATAGTTCTTTTTATAAAAAGATAAATAAGATGAATGGCTAAGGAATTTTCAAGTAAAGACCTTTACAAACAAATAGGCAAAGAAAATCTATGGTTTGAAAACAGAAATAAAGTTATTTCTTCTCAAGTTACAAGAAGAAATCAACAAGATTTTACCTTTACTACAAAAAGTTCTTAATTGTTCCACATCGTTTTTATAAAGAAAACAAATTTTCATGCATGGATGATTCTATGAAAAACATAAGATATGAGGAAAGAATGAGAAAGTTCAAGTAAAGATTTTTTGCAAAACAAATAAACAAAGGAAATTTGTACAAGAGAAATAAATAGGAAGAATAGTGTTTTCTAAAATAGTAGAAACTAAGAAAATAGAAAATTTATTTTCAAAAAGTTACTTAGGAGAAATAATAAAACCAACGTAAAGCTTTTTTAGAAAACAAAAGGGAACAAGGTATTTATTTTAAGAAATTTACAAAAACAATTTTTGAAAACAATATTTCCTACAAACTTCAAACCGACATTGTTTTACTCAAGAAAAATAATTGGACAACAAAACACTTGAGCATGCTTAAATATGAGTTATATATTTTTAAAAAGAGAATTTTTCAACTATATAGATAACTAAGTATTTATCAAACGAATTTTGATTCTTGAACCAAAGTTGTCATATGTTGGAAAATTCATGGTGAACTTGTCGCCACTGTTTCGAGGCCTCTATGACCTTGTTTGTTAAAAATAATTTTGTAAATGGGTAGATCTTTTCAAGTAGGTAGAAATCGGTATATTATATGCGCGATTCCGAGTTAAAATGACCAAGTTATGGCCATTTTAAGTTGGAACATTCCTTTATACGAACTTTAACGTTCTTTTGACATTGTTTTGTCAAATCTCAAGAAAATCATCAAGAAATACTTATTATGGGTATTTTCTTTGGCTAGGTGACACCGAGGAAGGATTCCTTTACCCCGAGGATTATTACGATTAAGTGGAGTGTGTGAACGACTCATCTGCTTAGAGGAATAGTCGACATGGCATCGTGAGTTTAATTCCATTAAAAGCTATACTTATTGTGCTTGTAAATTAGTTGCATTAGAATTAGGAAAAAGATAACCGATATGTATGTAAAATAATTCTTTGAAAGAATTTTAAGAATATCGGAGCCGGAATTGTTTTAAATGTTTGTTTTAGTATAGCATTTGATTTGTGTGAAATTCCTTGATTGCCTTAAATTCCAAAAATAATTATGCTATGATTTTATAAATAAATGAACTCATGCATACCACGAAGTGAGTCACATTGCATTTTGGGTTATTATCCTTGGGTGAGAAGGATAGTAAGCTCATGTCGAAAGCAACACTTAGCGGATGATTCGAAAGCGATTGCTTGGCGGCTTAAGGGAAATGCTTGGCGGAAGATCCGAAAGCAAGGTCAATCAAGTAGATTCTGAATGCTTGGCGATGAGTGCTCGCGAGCATGAAAAACTTTTTAATTAAAACTACTTGAATTGAGGTTATGTATCACCAAACCTCGAATGGAGGGCGCAAATCCATTCAACATATAGTTCCTGGAAAACTATATGCTTGTTTGCCCACGTGTTTGTTGCATTTCATTTGTTTGATTAATCAACTTTCTTGAATCTTGTTACAAGAAGTTATTTATGGAAATAGTTCTCACTAAGCCTTTTACTTATACCCCAATAGATATCTTTTGCAGTTTCCCTACCTATGGTTAAGGCCATGTGGACCCTGTGGGCAGGTAATCTTTTTTGGATAATGGAAATTTAGATAAAGTATAGTATTAGTAATGATGTATAAATACTCATGTAATAGATTAGCAATCAAGGGGATATGTCCCTAAGTTTGTAAAGTCATTGATATGAATGAATGATTATTATGAGTCCTCTTTTCTTAAATGTGTTATTTATATCTTCTTAAACTTCATAATTCCATATATGGTCCTCTAAAGTTGTGAAAGTACGCCTTACACTTAATATAAAAGCTATTGGGAATGGCTAAAGTTGTCATACTTAAGCTTTAATATTGAGTGTGGTGGACTGTCACGTTTAGGGTACCCTTTGGGGCATGACAATTGTTTTATGTTGTTATTGTTGATATTTTGTGCATATATTCATTCATTAACCACATCTACATAATGTTGATGTTGCATTTGAATTTATGACTTGCATGATATACTAGATCTAGTTGTTTTGAACACATAAATACCATGGGTTTTTGTCTTATGTACATAAAAGACTTGTAGTGGCATAATAATAGTGAGAAAATGTTAGAAAATCCAAGACCTATCTTTGTTTCGACAAAAATGATTTTTGGAAATTCGAATGGAAAAAAAAACTCTATTTAGAAAAGATATTTTCCAACTTCAAAATGAGTATTTTACATTAAATATAAAGGGCTTAGGAAATAAGTATCATAAAGGAATGGTTTTGATGAGTAAAGCTTAGATCTACTAAGAGATAGTTCAAAATAAGAAAAAGTTTACAAAAGTTATGTTAGCATTATGTTTCAACCCCAACAACAAACTTAAAATTCGTAATAGGGAAATTCGTAATAGGGAAAGGTTATTATGTGAACACCTATTTTCCAACCCTAAAACAAAAGTTTTATTAAAGAAATGGAAGCCTTAAGGAGTATTTTTTATTAGGATTTAATTTTTGAAAGATTGAATGAGTTTTACATAAGAAACAATCTCAAACATAAATTTCAAATTTTGGATTTAGAAATGACCCCCATTTAAACACCTATTTCCAAATGTAAAAATGAGAATTTTAATAGAAAAATAGAAGCCTTAGGAAATAGATGTAATAAAGACTTAATTTTGTCAAGAATAAGTGGATTTTATCAAGGTATAATTGTTGGTCCCAAAATAATCAAGAAGGGGAGTTGAATTGATTATTTAAAAATTTCGCCTTTTAAAATTTCCCCTTTAAGTTTTAAACATGAGAATAATATATCAATTAAACAATGCTAACAATGAATTACTGAAAAATAAAAGACGAGGGAAAAAGAAGATCAGGTAGCTATTTATAGTGGTTCTGCCTTGTGCATCGGTCCATTCTTCCAGCTCTACGCCAGGGACCCGTTATCCTACGGATTGTGTTTCACTATATCAAAAAAAAATTCAAGGTTACAAGATAGTGCAATCCTCTCTACTCGATTCTCAATGCTATCCTTTAGCTACAATCGATCTATAGAGTCTACACTTGTAACTTAAATAATCAATCTAAGAAAGCAACAATAATGTTCCTTAAAAAAAAAAATTCGAAGGCTAAATGCAATAAAAAGTAATTGCACAATTTCGGATCTATGAAGCTTGTGTGAAGGCAATGTAATCTTGGTTTGTATGTGGAAGAAGTAAGAAGATTTCTTGCTGCATTTGAAGCTTTTTTTTTCTTCCCAAGTTCCTTCTTATTTCTTCAATATTTATTTCTTGTTTTTCCACATCCAATAACTGGTTGAAAAATTGATATAATATCCCTTGTATCTCGGCTACAAATCTGTTTCATCTTTATCCTTATTTGAAAATTCAAAACATCCAGCTACTTCTTCTTCAAAATTCAAAAAATCGAATAAGTGTTGTTGAGATAATTTCGTTGATATTGGCTATAGATATTTCCTTGAATTGATCTAAATTATTGTGATCTTTTCTTGCAATCTGAACAAATAGATCTTGATAAGATAACATAATCTTCTCCAACCATTCCACATCATCTTCTCTTATTATTTTTCTTTGGATAAACTTTATATTTGCTGATATCTTGTCCCATGAAATCTGAATGAAATTATGTTATTTATTCAATAAGGATAATAACAAAATAATATGTTCCATATCTTATGCGAAATCTCATAACAATTTTTATCTTTAAAGATTTTCTTGTAACAACCATATCTTTTTTAAAATAACCTTATCTTTCATATCTTATCATATCCATTATCCCAAAAATAAATTCGTGAAATATCCAAACTTCATAAAAGAATATATTGTAGATATCAAAATAATTTTCAATATAATCTTTATATAAACTTGATGTGAAAAGATCCCCATATAAAATCCAACTTAAGTGAAACACATCAACCATATTACCCAAATATTCTTGATAAGTGGAGCTTGGTCTTCAAAATTTTTAAATCCAAGATTTTAAACAATTTTAGGCAAATATGGAAAAATTCGTGTCAATCCTTAAGGTTCTGAAATTGCCTCTGACTAGCTTGTTAAGCATATATGTCTACTGACGTAAGTTTTGAAAATGTTTCTGATAGAATTATTTTTCCATCATTGAAGATTCTAAAATTGCTGATGACTAGCTTATTTAAGCTTATATGAGTCTCACTGAAAGTTCTGAAAATACTTCTGAAAGACTTTCTTTTGATACCAAAGCTTAAACGAAACTTCTGAAATAACTTCTGACTTTATAAAAACTCATTTATACAATTATCAAAGGTTCTAAATAAGCTTCTATTCAATCATGCTTAACAAATAAAATTAGAAACAATTAATCATCCTTTTGTTATCATCAAAAAATTATTAGAGAACTTAACAATAATCCTAAAACAAAGAAAGATTTCAAAATATAGATCAAACGATGTTTTCATTCCTTAAAATTTTGTAAAATTCGTAACTAGGTAAAACCCCTATTTAAACATATATTTACCAACTCCAAAATGAAGAATTTTATTAAAATAATCAAGGTGTTAGGCATATAGATCATTAAGGTTGTATTTTGGTAAAAACAAGTGTGATTTTGCAAGAAATAAAACTAATTTTCTTAAGTCAAGTAATTTCAAAGGTTTTGCAAAGCAAAAGTTTTCTAAAAGAACTATTGTTATCAAATATCATTAAGGATACACATATAGATAGCTCATCTCATGACATTCATGATAATAACTTGTAGATATTGCATGTACATATAATACACTGGGTAGAAACAAAGCTTAAGAAAATAATGTCTTTCAAATCCCATAAAGTATTGTCTAAGTACATGAGGGAATAGTTGATCAACACCATGAATCATGCATGATATTCAGTTATTTATGTATATAAAAGAGTCTTTCAAGATATAATGATAGCTAAGTATCTATCAAAGCTTGTGATTGATGCTTGGATTGAAATTAGAATTTGATTAGTGGGTTGGGAATCTCGTATAGCATAATGTACCCTACTGTTCATGGACCAAATGATCTTTTTTGATGAAAATAATTTTAGAAATAGATAGCTCTCATCAAATAGGTAGAAATCGGTATATAATATGCGAAATTTCGAGTTAAAATGACCAGGTTATGACCATTTTAAGTTGGAATTTCTTTTTAGGCGAACTTTGACAAATTTGTTAGAATAGAATTTATAAGTTTCATTTAAACTTCATAGAAATACTCATTAGAGGTATTTCTTTTGTTAGGAGACTTGGGAGACGGATTAGACCTTCCCGAGGATTATTACGATTAAGTGGAATTTCGCACCATGGCAAAGTGAGTTTACTTTCTTTATATTACATGCTTATGATTGTGCTTGTAATGATACTAGCATTAGAATTAGGACAAGATAAAACTTGGAATGCGCATGTGAGTTATGTTTGGTTGAATTGATGTTGAGAATAGCGAAATGGGAATTTCTATAAATATATGTATGATTTAGCATAGAATTAAAGTGTCTGAAATCTCTTTATTCGCCTATAATTCACTTATATGATATGCCATGACTATATAACTGAATTGCCCATCCATATGATATATTGAGTCACATTACATTTGTTATTACATCTTTGTAGGAAAAAGACATAATAGCTAGTCAACGGGTGGGCCTGAAAAGTCGGTTATTGGCATGGGGTCTCCTGAATTAAAACGGAAGTGGAGTAGGCACTTGAATCAACTACAAAATTAATGAGTGGGTGGGCACCTGAAACAACCACTAAATGATTGAAAGTAAAATTGAAATCTATGGTCGTATGGGCTTGAAACACATAACCCCGAATGGAGGGTGTAAATCCATTCAACATAGGACTCCCAGAAAGTCTTATGTATTGTATGCTCATGTGCTTGTGCATTTCATATGATTGTTTAATATAACTTGTTTGCCTTATTGTTTAATGAAGTATTTAATTTGGAAGTGAAACTTATTAAGCTCGCAAGCTTATACCCCCTATAATTTCCTATCGTAGTACAATTATCTATGGCTATCCCCAAAGGGAGATTTCTCTCAGGTAGAGCTTTTGGAATTTAAGGAGCTTTTTGAAGAAGTCGGGACCTAGATGTTAGGCATAGACTTGTAGTTAAATCTCCTTAATCATATATATATATATATATATATGCTGTTGTAAGAGACTTTTGTGGACCCTAAAGACTCTTAATATTTTGACGGGGGTATGCCCCTTAGATCTTTGTAGTAGATCAATCTTAGTTATAACTGTTATGATGTATATTCTTATCGCTATGTATGTCTTCTTAAGTTATTTCAAATCAAAGTAAGGTGTTACGAAAGAGCCAACGGTCCAAAGTTTAGATTCAAACCAACATGAAGATCAAATGGCTACCACGAAAACTCAAAGGAATTCAAGTTCAACAAGTTTTCCTCAAGGACCAATCACAAGAGCTCGAGCTAAGAAGCTTCAACAAGCCTACAATAATCACTTCCAAGACTTATTAGAGCATGCCAAGGATGAATCACAAGATTATCAAGGCTTTGGAACAAGGAGGGAGCAAGTATACTTCAATATTTTTGAAGCAACATTCGAATAGAGCAAAGGGAAGCTGATTTGCAGGGAGCAGCAAGAATGGCCGCCAACCATTCCCCAAGGCCGCCGGCCATTCTCCCAAGGCCGCCGGCCATGACCCCTCTGGCCTTTTTTTTTTTAACTTTGCGAAATTTGTCCGGTTTGCTCATGGCCGCCAGCCATCTTTGATTGGCCGCCAACCATCATTTAAGACGTATTAATTCCTTGTTTTGACGTTTTGTTTTCCTTTGTTTTGGTTATATAAACCTATTTGGTTGTTTGTAAAAGACAGATTATTGTTGAATGAAAAACCAAAGCTTTTGCTTGAAATCTTTGTGTTCTTGATTTAGAATACATGCTATAGGAACATTCAAAGGAGTTTTGATCGCCTTCTTTGTGGAGTGTTTCGGAGATAGGGCTAACCTTGTTCTATCTATTTAGATCAAACACTAAGACAAATCTATTTCTAATCCATCTTAGGGATTGATTACCGATAGAATTCGTGGGTTTTTGTATTACTGTGCTGGGGGTTCATAATATCCAAAAGGGTTCTCACGCGTGATTGCGAAGGTTCTCGCATCATAAGGTCCCCTACATGGTGATTGTAAGCCTTACACCCGGTGTCTAAACTCATGGAGTGACTAAGGTCGTCATATTTGAGTTTAAATATTGAATATGGCAGACAATCGCATCTAGGGTATCCTTTAGGGGATGACATTTCCGGTTTAAGGTCTAAGCTTGAAATTACCCTAAATATTAAGGGTTTACACATTTCATAGTTTAACTTAGTTCAAAATATTAGTAGAATATGTCTACAATAATCTCTAGATAATAGAATTTAGCCAATATGAACATTAAGTGTCACGCCCCAAAGGGTACCCTAAACATAACAGTCCGCTGCATGCTAAACGAGACTTAATAATCACTACCACCGTCATTCAATAGTCTTGTATTAGGATGCAAGGCATTCTCTTACGACAATAGAATACATATGCAGTTGGAGATAGACAATTCAACTTGAAAGAATAAGCATAAAAACATAAACCACAGATATCTCAGGATCAGTTACAAGATACTAAGGGGCATTCCTCTACTAAACTAAAGTCTAGGTATTATCGTTTAAGCAATAACCTGAATGTTTAAGGTTTACTAGGAAAGATTATACAGAGCTAATCATAAACTTCTAATGGGAAACACTCCTAACTTCGCATTACCTGATTTGGCCAGGTCCGGGGACGCAACCATATTTACGGGAACTGCATCAAAAAGAAGCTGTGAGGGTATAAGCTATACTAGCTTAGTGAGTTCCACTTCCAAAATTAAATACTTCAGCAAGCAATATGTTAAGCAAGTTATATTAACAATCATATGAAATGCACAAGCACGTGAGCATAAAATACATAAGACTTTCCAGGAATCCTATATTGAATGGATTTATGCTTTCCATTCAGGGTTAAGTGTTTCAGGCCTATACAACCATTGATTTCAATTTTTCTCATTTATATAGTGGTTGATTCAGGAGCCCACCCACTCACTAATTTTGTAGTTGATATAAGTGCTTACACCACTTCTATTTTAATTCAGGCATTTCATGCCAACATTCGAGTTTTCCAGCCCACTCGTTGCCTAGCTATTATGCCTTCTTCCTACAAAGGTATAATAACAAATGCAATGTGACTCAACATATGGTACGTGTCACACCCCAGAGGGTGCCTAAACATGACAGTCCGCCGCACATAATATTAAAGCTAATGAATGACAACCTTAGTCACGCAGGAGCTTCGATATCATATGCAAGGCATGCTTCCAAGATAGTAGGAGACTCACAGGGGTATTATGTTTAAGCAGATAATAAAAGCATGCAAGAACTTATATAAATAAACATGTAATATTCATTGGAATGATAGTCTCGTACAACTTCTTAGGGGCATTCCCCCGTTCTAATATTCTTGTTTAACTAAGCCATCATCAAAACATAGATATAACATAAGTTTACTATAGAGATTTTTCTTAGAGTCTACATTCAAAACTAAATACATATAAACTTCTCCCAAAAACTCCTAGTATTTTTGGTTCACACCTGACAAACGGGGCTCCTTGGTGCTAACCACAAGTAATCATACTGTAACAAAAAGCTATAGGGGTATAAGCAAAACTAGTTTAGTAAGATAACTCCCATCTACATAACATTTTCATAAAACATACAAGTATTTAGATAATCATATGAAAATGCATCAATCACATGAGCAAAAAAATACACACGATTAATCGGAAACCATGTGTAGCATGGATTTTACGCCCTCCATGTCGGGGGTTGGGTGGTTATAGGCCCATACGACCATCAATATTTGCAGACTTACCGCCTCCTACTTGCCCAATAGACTTTTCGGCTCCTATTTGCCCATGTAGACCTTTTGGCTCCTACTAGCCACCACTACAACTCCTCGTTTCCCCATACGAAGAATAGTAGTGAACATAAATGTGACTCACAAATATGATATGTGTAAAGACCCGACCCTCTAAATCCCGAGACTTAGAGTACTGAGTCCCTAAACACATATAACGTTTTCACATTATATGTAAGGTTGTCCTAAAACTAATAGTTTATGAAAATTGTTTGATCAAAACCACTATAACTTTATAAAGAACTTTTAATAAAACGAGATTGCTAACAAAAGCAATCTATACATACATTTACATCATATAAACACTATTTAGTGCCACTATAAGATACTACAAAATTACAGGTTTTCTTAAATCAAAAAGAATCCTAGAGGATCTTAAGGTCTTTACAATAATAGGCTTATCTATCAAGCCTTCTATACATAACTTTTCCCTCAGCAAAATTTCTTCCAAAAGTCCAGGGTGTTCGAGTCCTATTCCTCCCATTCATCCAGGAATCTCTCGAAATCGGACCCATAGCCCAAATCATCATAAAACTTGTCTCCAATACCTGCAAAGTAGCAAAAGTGAGCTAAAGACCCAGTACATAATAACAAATGCAAAAACAAGTCATCAAGCCAGCATAAGTCCAATGAAATGCATTAGAAGACAAGTGATTATCTTTATTAGATTTTCTTTCGCAAATTAATAGGAGGGTATTCAAACCCCGGATCACGCTTTGGGAATTTAGGGATCCTGAGTAACAGCAGCTGCTCAGGGGTTGATATAAGCAGTCCGAATACTTATATCTCCTATATCTATTTCATAAAGATAATAGCTTCATTAAGGGTTCAAAAACCGTTGCCCGACTCTAATTAAACTCAGTCCATAACATGAGCCTAGTTCACAAGTTCCCATAAACTTTAAACTAAATCATGGTATTTCCCTCAAGTTTAAGCAAACGTTACCAGATACGATTCCCCCTATCGGCTACCCACTTAACCAAAAGAATCGCTATTGCATCATAGCGTACCATTGCATCATGGTAAAGTCATTGCATCATGACTTGGTTAAGCGCCTAACTAAATGTCATTGCATCATGACAGGTTTTTCTGCTCCTCGGACCAGATTAAACAGCATAACAGACATCCAATTCAATCAAATATTAAGCCGAATCAATTTAAGTCAGATTAGGAATGCCTATTCCTAGCAAACATCAAATAAGTTATTGCGTACCTGAACCCGTTAGTAAATTACTATGATCTCTCGGGAAAGAACTAACCGAAGAACCCTTAACTGAAATAGGAATATCAAAATAATCAATAAATAAATAAATATTAGATTTCACATTCACAAATATATATACATATATCACAATCCTAGATCAATTGTACAAGGAAATTCATTAAACTTTGCATAGAGTCTAAATATCAAATTCATGCATAAAACATGTTTATTTAACTCATATATACAATAGGAATTCATATATGAAGTAAAGATTGAAAATTGAAGAAGTTTGGATTTGAAAAACTCAGGGGATACACTGTCATCCAACGCTTGCAAAATTTGATTGAACGCCGGTGGCGTTTAACTCCGGCGTTTAAAAATCTGGTTCTGTTCCACTTCAACACTGCCCCCTACGCTGGCGACTTAAACTCTCAAATTGCCGGCGTATATTCTAAAGAACAAACGTTGGCAAAATTATTGAAAAGGCTGGTGGTGTTCAAAAGCGGTGTTAAGAATTTTCACTTCTGGTTGCTTCCAACACTGCCTCTACGCCAACGGCATTGAATTTCCAGATGCCGGCGTACGTTCAAAACAGACCTATTCGACAGAACATAAATCCCCTGTTTTTCATTTTACAACTTTCCAACCTGTAACACTTTTAAATCTTCTTCAACTTCATTTTTAACTTCATATACTCACTTCTATCTACACTACTCAATTCTAGCAACTCAAAACATGAAATCAACACATTTGATGACTTCTAATTCCACTTCCATTCATTCTCAACTTTCCTACTCAAACTATCTTTATTTCCTCCCAACACTTCATATCACTACCACAATACATAAACAAACTCACACACTCACAAAACACATTCCTAACTAATCTCAATGCATGAACAAGAAATTTAGATAGCATTTAAACTCATCCTAATCAAGATCTCACATAACCACTACAAGAAATGAAAACAAAACAAAAATTCTACTTAAATCAACTCACATGTATATGCTTTGTCTTGGGAAGAACTTTGATTTCAAAGCTTGATATTATTTTTGGGTTAGACTTGGAAATTGAAATGAAAGAGGAAGAGAAAAGAAAGAAAGAAAAAGGAAAATTCGTATAAAGGAGAGGGCTGCTGAAAAAGTAGTCCAATTAAGCAAATTAGAGGTTTAACTTATCTAAAAAGTGACTTTTAAGGCATATATAAATTTAAGGTGTATTTTAGGTGAATTTGAGTCTCATTTGGGGCTTCATTTAGGCATAAATGCTAGCTTAACTAAGGAAAATTTCTATCAACTAATCTTATGCAAAACCAAGGTTGATTTTATAAATCTAAACTTAACTTAACACCTTAATGTGTAAAAGACACAATTAATAATTATACTACACACACATTAATACATATAAAACAAAAATATTAATTTCATTACATATGCAAAATAACACATTTAGACTATTAGCAACACAACTATCCTAAACATCATGCTCATTTAATTCAATACTTAAGATAAATAAACAAATACATAGAAATTAAATAGAATTTAAATTTAGATCATTTCAATATGCATGAATTATTTTCAATATAGGTTTATTCAATTAATGTTGAGTTCAAGTTAAAAGTGATCAAAACAATATTCCTCATATCATTGCAAGGAAACATAAATTATTCATCAATTCCTCTTTCGATATTCTTAACTTTTATGCAATGAATTCACAACATTGGTTCATTTATCTATTTCCTTATTTTCTAGTGCTTCTACTTACAAGCATAAATAAGAAAATGTAACTAGTAAGGGATTAACTCACTCCATGATGATCGTTCCTAGTCGAAGTAATCTTCCGGGAATGCGATATCGGTTCCTTCTTCACCTAAATAAAATGAAATACACAAAATGAGTCTTTCATAGAATTTCTATTTTTGAATATTCTAAATCTATCTTGAATTTGCAGTAAAATCGGATTGAAGGAATTTCCAACTTAATTGGCCATAACTTGCTCATTTTAACTCGGAATTTCGCATATTATATACAGTTTTCTACCTACTTGAAAAGATCTATCTATTTCTAAAAATATTTCATCAAACTAAGTCGTTTGAGCTCCGAAATAGTGGTGATCAGATTCATCACCAATTTCACAAAACTTGTATTCTTTCTTTTTACAAAAGCTCATAACAAAGAGACAAATATTATAATAGTTTGTAAAACCTTTGAAATATATTTACATATATTTATTGACTCATATCAAATGTATGAATTTAATGAATTTGTCTCAACCATGAATTTTTGGTAAAAGTAAAGTCTTCTAAAGATTTTGAAAAATGAAACTTTTGAAAATTTCCTTTTTATCTTGCTAGAAATATCTCAAGTTATTTTAAATGAGTATTTTTCTTTTCCTTAATTCCATTTCTTTATTCTTTTTAAATTTTAAAAGAATGATTTTTATTTTCTAAGCTTAGTTTCTAATACTTTTTGAAAGTAGTAATAATTCTATATTTATAAAAATAATTTTCTTATTTCTTAGGATTATTCTACTTTTATGAAAGGAAATTTCTTGGTATTTGTCTAACTAGTATTTGATGAAAAGTGAAGTTTAATAAAACTTTTGTTTAATCAAGAATTTCCTTCCATCTCATGACTTCGTAAGGTGTATGTATGTATTGTTTAAAAATCCCTATGTTCTTAAAATTTATAATGAATTTCTCTAGATTTCTAGAAAAAGTTTGTTAAGATAAATTCCTAAGTTTTTATAAAAAATTACTTCCTTCATAACAATTTTTATTTTTAGAGAAGAACTTCTATTTTAAGAAAACTTTTTCCTCTTTTATCTTGTTGAGACAAAATCAATATGTTCATGCATAATGATGAATATGAAACATAAAATTATGAAAACATAAGAAAGGCATAATTATTAAAGAAATAAGCTAGTAAAGAATATATCAAGTATTAGACCTTAGCTTCATCAAGGTATCCCGGGACTAAGAATAGACTAGTCTCAAAAGAAAAAGAAAATTGTTTTGACTTGATGAGGACAAGTCTAAGACTAGAAAGACTAGTCTTAAAATAACATGTAAAGTAAATAAATTGCAAGGAAAGTAAATAAATTGCAATAACAATGAGTTTATATGCTCTAAAAGATATATATAGCTACATAGATATATTTAGTTAAATATATATATATATATATATATATGAAAGCAACACAAAGGAAATAGATTCATGAAAAAAAACAAAGTATGAATATATTGTTGCATTCTTAACCTTCATGGTTTAGAAAACACACACTAAGCTCATACTAAGTAAATGAACAATTAGAAAGCTAAAACTATTACTTATAGAAGAAGTAGAAACTAGAGAAAACTTGAGAGAGTTTGTGAAGAGATTTTTTAGAGAGTAATTTTAGTGTATGGAAGGTGTGAAGGAAATGGAAGGAAGAGGGGGTATTTATAGGAAAATGTGGGAGGAAATTTGTGTTAATTAAATAAATGAAAATTAAAAGAAATTGAGGAGGAAGGAGGGTATGGTCGGGGTAAAACAAGAGAGGAAGAGAGGGAGAAAATTTTATTTTTTTGTATTTTTGTTAATGAAAAGTAAGATATGAAAGATGTGAAGTTGTATTGGAAATGAAAATTATAAGAAAATAGAGGTATGGTTGTAAGAGTAGGTTGTAAGAAAAAGTAGAGATAGATAAATAGTGTAGAATAGTAATAAATAGTGAAATGTAAAGTAGACATGACAATTTAAGTACCGATAGTAAGAAAATACACATATAATTTCGATATCTTATATTTTTAGTTACCGAAAAATTTTGAAACTGATATTTTTGAAAACCTTATATTTTTACGAATCTACCAGTATATCCGGAATATTTTTACCATTCTGAGCCCCAAGACACGCTATTTGAAAACTGTGTTTGATCGTGCTCAAAACGAATCGCAGTTTAACTAATCTGATACGTTTAAGCTTTCTCATGTTATTACAAACTATTCTATATACTAAACTCTTACTTACTTTCTTAGAGTTGCTTATACGGGATTGTTGGATTTGAACGGTTACATTTGATTAGGGTTTTGTTGACTTTAGGATTTCCAGTTGACCTTCTAATTAAGGTTTAAGCTTAATTGATCACAAAACTTTGGGGGTTTACAACCTACCCCCCTAAAACAAAGTTTTGTCCTCAAAACTTGAAGTTCATACCTGATTCTTCAAACAAACTTGGATACTTCTAGCGTAAATTGTTTTCGGCTTCCCAGTTTGCCTCTTCATGTGAGTGATTCCTCCATAGAATCTTCACATATTTGATCTCCTTGTTTCGAAGCTTTTGCACCTTACGATCTAGGATCTGAATCGGTTTTTCTTCGTATGTGGGGTTTTCTCTTAACCGTACTGGTTCCAACTCTGTGATTCTGCTAGGATCTAGCACGTGCTTTCGTAAAACTGATACGTGAAACACATTGTGGATTCCAGATAGGTTAGGAGGTAAGGCTAATCGATAAGCAAGATCTCCTACTCTTTCAAGTACTTCAAAAGGTCCAATATAACGTGGGCTCAACTTTTCTTGTGCCTAGACTCTATGAATACTCTTGATGGGGTTTATCTGCAAATACACATGGTCTCCAACCTCAAACTCGAGTATTCATCATTTCATATCATATCTACCCAGCTTTTCTGTCGATCTTGTGCTTCCTTCATCTTGTGTTGAATGATCCGTACCTTATCAACCGCATCTTGTACCAAGTCAGGTCCAATACTCAATTTCTCTATATCGTCCTAGAACAATGGTGACTTGTCATGCCCCATAGGGTACCCTAAAAGTAACAGTCCGCCACATACCATATAAGATTCCCGAATTACCTCCTTAGTCCTTCGAGAGTCTCATATAGATGTAAGGCGTACCTTTACAACAATAGAGTACAAGTCCAAATGGAGATAAAAGCTTAACTTGGCATACATTAGCAGTAGGATATAACTCATGAGACATAAATAAATATTACATTTACTAAGGGGCATTCCTCTGCAAAAGAATATTCAATGGCCTTATAGAGTCATCCAAAATCTTAAAAGTTTCCTATGGAAGTCTAAACAAACAATTCCAACTTCTATGGGAAACTCCTAGCTTCTGTACCTGTACAGCGGGGTCATGCCGCCTAAGCCACAAATGGGGTAGCTGCAAAAGGAAGGGACTGTAGGGACGTAAGCTAACTAGCATAATGAGAGTAATCTTCCACAATAACATTCATGTCACAACAATTCAACCAAGTGATTAAGTAAGCAAGTGAGTGCACCAAACACATGAGTTCAACAAACATATGACCAGCGGAAAATATGTGGATGGACTTGCACCCTCCATCCCGAGTTAGCAGATTACGAATACTACGGTACTATCTTTATGCCGTTTATGGTTCACTGTTAACCTACGATTATTCGATATCGTTTATGGATCACGATTAACCTACAAATGCTAATGCCTCTTCCCATTATGATATGCATATGTCAAATTTAGCATTAGTCCGAGTAGTTGATTAAGTCATTTTATTTGGGCGATCAAACAATTTCTCAGACATTCCATCATAACTAACTACTCAACCAAAATTTATCACCCGGTTTCGATATTCTTATTTTGAGTTCTCACATCATCATCACCATACAATTTCCCATTATTCCCCATCATTCATATTCCATTCATTTGGCCTACATTCCAGTGCACTAATTACCAAGCACATACAATAAATGAATCGGGAAGAAAAACTCACTCCGCCATAGGTTCGCCTTTCTTCTAGTAAAAATAATCCGGAGGCAAAGAGTCAACGTCCACAGGTTCACCTATTCATATAAGAATACCCTAATAAGTATTCTACCATCTTAGGATACTAAAACTCTAAGAAAACTTAGTGAAATCGTAATTCGCGTCATTTTCGAAGTCCCGATTTAAAATGGCCATAACTTGGTCGTTTTAAGTCGGAATTTCGCAAATTTTATATCGATCTCTATCAACTTCGGAAGAGCTTTCTAAATATGAAGTTTAAATCAAGTTTTGAAAATATCTAAGCCTCAAAAATGAGGGATCAGATCTGTACAGCGGTTATGTTGATTCCGAAAATGCGATTTTCATGAATGCACTTGAGATTCCTAAGTACAAAATGAAACTAAATGCCATGGAAATGATTTTCCCTATCATGAATGTCATGATATGAACTCTTAAGTGTCTAAGGTCTTATAAATTTTTAGACTTAAAGAATTTTAAATAAACTTTGTCTCAAGACACTATATTTTGCCATTGTCTAAAAATCAACTTTGCTACATTTGGTCACACCTACTATTTCTATGGATTTTTCTTAGGAAAATCCTATTTATTTTAAAGAAATTTTGACTCTTATATTAACTATATCCTAAGGCCTTTATTTCTAAAATCTTCATTTGTAACTTTTTAAGTGGGTCTTATACTAGGGTGGTTCCAAAAATCCGAATTTAGTAAATCTCATTTTCAAGTTGATTCGTTTAGGAAAAATGCATTTTATACTTAGAACTTTAAGTATTTATTTTACCTATACTCTAAGGACTTCATTTATTTAAGAAAATACCATTTTTGAAGTTGGAAAACTAGTGTTTTCTAACCACCTATTCATTATTACGAATTTTGCCTACAAGGCTTTTTAACTCAAAACTTCTATTGGACTTCATCTCTTGTTTTAAATATTTTCTTTAGTAAAAACTCATTTAAACTCATGAAAAATATCACCAAACAATATCTATCATCTATAGGCTTCATTTTTCTTGCAAAATACATGTTTAGAAGTTAGTAAAACGGTTTTTAACTAGGTTTCTCAAGTCATCCGAATTTACACAAGTTCATTTCTTGAAAAGTGCTTTCCTTTTTGACTTTATTAACTCGTCTATCCATAGATCTATATACTAGGAAGGTTATTTACTAAGGACAAAAGCATTAAAGACCATTAATGCATATAAACTCAAAATAATGATGAGATCTTAAATGCCTACATGAATATAAGTAGTAAAATGGTAGATCTACTATATTAAGTGCTTAAATAAGTTTTGAAAACATAAAAACTACATTTTTATAAAAGATCTTTTGTTCAAAACACTTTTTGATGAAAAATCATAAAGCTTATGCCTTGAAAGCTCATTGAAATACAAGATCTACTAGTGATGGTTTGGTATTCTTGTTTTTGATATTTCCTTGTCCCTACCAAGAGATCATGGGGACATTTAGTTGGAATATCCAAGAATAGCCTAGCCATTACAAAGATTTATGAGTAGAAGGAGTAAAAGTTCATTTACTTGGAGTAAAATAGGAGATGAATGGAAGAAAATGGAAAGTTGTGTGTGTGTGTGGGTGTGGTATATGGCTCACGGCATAGGGGGAGAAAAAGAGAGGAATGAGAGTTTCCTTTACCTTTAGAAAGTTTGAAAATGAAAGAATGAGGAAAGAGAGAGAAAATGTAGTTTATATAGGAATTGCAATTAGGTTAAATGTGACAAAAAGGAGTTAAAAAAATTGCACAAGGAGCTTGTGTGTGTGTGTGTGGGTGTGTGGTGGGGGGGGGGGGGGGGGGGCGGGGGCGCGGCATTCACACTGGCCAATGCATGAGGAGGAGGAGGAGATTTGATTTTGATTGAACTTGTTTTGATGGAATTGAGTACAATTTGTCATAAATTGAAATAATATTTAAGAGACAAAAAGTCTTTGAAAAGAGATTGATTGAGTGATGGTAAGTGTTGCAAATATAGGGTGTACAAATAGGTAGTAATAGGTTGTACTTGTGAATAGTAAAGAATAGTAGTCAAGACAATTTAATTACCGGTAGTAAGGAAATACGAATAAAAAGGCTATAACTGTATTTTTCATAAGCCGGAAAATTATGAAATCTATATTTTTGAAATCCTTATTTTATTTCGGTTCAAATGAGTATTCACAAGTAATTTTTTTTTTGAAATTCTAGTTTCGGGACACACTTTTCTAAAATGGGTCTCGGGATGATCCGGAATTGAAATTTTCTTAAAATCTGATCTTTTCTTGGTTTGAAATATAATCAAAAACTATATTCAAAATTAAATTTTCTTATAAAAGTTTCTTAATTGGAAACCGAGGAAAAGCCGGATTTAGGGTTCTAGTTCTCACTCCAGTCTTAATCTATTCCGGTTTAGGGTTTTGGTTTCCGATTCTTGAGTTATCTCGGTTACTTGAAAAACCAGGGTTTACATGATCTACATCGCCTACCATACAATCTTCGTAAGGTGGCATTTGAATTGTGGAGTGGTAGCTATTGTTGTATGTAAATTCCACCAATGGTAGGTGTGCGTCCCAACTACCTTTGAACTCTATTACACAAGCACGTAACATATCCTCTAGAGTTTGTATTGTTCTTTCTGATTGACCATCTGTTTGAGGGTGATATGTAGTACTAAAGTGTAGCTTCGTTCCCAAACATCTTTGTAAGCTTGTCCAAAATTTAGACACGAACCTTGGGTTTTGGTCAGAGACTATTCCAGCGGGTACTTCATGCAAGCATATTATCTCTCTCATGTATATTCTTGCCAACTTATCTATGGAATACGTCATGTTGATTGGGAGGAAATGAGCTGTCTTTGTTAATCGATCGACTACAACCCAAATGGCATCATATCCTACAGATGTTCTTGGTAGTCCACACACAAAATCCATCGTGATTTGATTCCATGTCCATTCGGGTATCGGTAAAGGTTTCAAGAGTCCCCCTGGTCTTTGGTGTTCCACTTTCACTTGTTAGCATGTGGGACATTTCATCACGAAATCGGCTATGTCTCTCTTCATACTGTTCCACCAGTAATGGCTTTTCAGATCCTGATACACCTTAGTTCCTCCTAGGTGCATTGAATATCCCGAACGGTGTGCTTCATTCATGATTTTCGTCCTCATTTCATCATCATCTGGGACACATAATCTTCCTTTCATTCTTACAAGCTCATCTTCATCTATTGTGAAATCCGTATACTTTCCTTCTTGCACTTCTTCTTTAATCTTTTGAATCGCCTCATTGTCACGCCCCGAAGGGTATCCTAAACGTGGCGGTCCACCATACACAATATTAAAGCCTAGGAATGACTGCCTCAGTCATGCGAAGGCTTCCATACTATGTACAAGGCGTCTAACACATGGAGGAGACACATCGGAGTAATACATTTTATATTGGTACAACTTGAGTAACAATGTAAAGGAACTACCCTTCACTATACTTCAAATACAAACAATTATACTTCAATTACGATTCATCAAGAGATTTCACTACATAAAACTATTACAAGGCAAATCGTAAAACCTAGCTAATAACTTCAAGCATTCTTATATCTTGCCAAAATCCCAAAGTTATTCCCGGCTCTAACCATCTTGGTCTCCACTTAGCATTCTTGAGATAACCAGTTCATTTAAACATCTATTGAGGTATAAGCTACACTAGCTTAGTGAGAGTTCCTTAATTTTCGTACCATGACAAGCAAGTTATAATTCATCCATATGCTATGCATGAACAAACACATGAGCAAACAAGCATATGACTTTCCGGTAGCCATATGTGAATGGATTTACGCCCTCCATTCGGGGTTAGGATGGTCCATAAGACATGCAACCATAATTCCAATATTGAGTGGGGTGGTCCATAAGTCATGCAACCACAATCCCGATCTCTTTCTCTTGTTTTATGTAGTTGATTCAAGTGCCTACACCACTACCGTTAACTTAAGCGATTTCGCATCCTTAATGTTAACATTGGCCCACCCGCCATCCACTAATATACTTTTGTCCCACCAAAAGTATATTAGCCTATGCAATGTGACTCAACATGTGATATGCATGCACAGTTTATTCATATAATCGTGGCATATTAATTATGTAGGTTAAAAGCGATCATAGAGAATTTCAGACAATTCAAGTCTATGCTAACTCATACAATGATTTTACAACAAGTCTCGTCTCGATATACTTATCATTCATTCAACCAAGTTTATACCACAACTCATCAATTTTATCTTTTCCTAATTCTAGTGCAACTAGCTACAAGCACAAGCAAGGTAACAAAATAAGAGGAAAACTCACTCGGCATTGGATCACCGGTCTCTTAGTAAAAGTAATCCGGTGGTAGGAGTCGTCGATTTCGGGATCACCTAAAGAAGAAGAAATGCTCTAATAAGTATTTCAACTCAAACTAATCCAAATGATTTTGTTCAAACTATCAAATTCGTAAATCTCGTCCTAAGCGGGAATTCTAACTTAAAACGGCCATAACTTGGTCATTTTAACTCGGAATTTCGTAAATTATATATCGATTCCTATCTACTTCGAAAAATCTACCTAATTCTAATATTACTTTCAATTTTTGAAAAATTTGAAGCTTTGAAAAGGTCGGATCAAATCAAAACAGTAGCAAACTTCAATTCAGAAAAATAGTTTTGTAAATGTTTGAAATGTTCCTACCATATAGATTAACTATACATGCAATATTGATGATTTCCTATCATGAATGGCATGTTATGAGCTTAATGTATGCATGCTTTTGGACAATATTTATTAAAAGGAATTTTAGAAACTTTTTACTTGTAAGATTTCATGGCTATTTACTTTCAAGAATACTAGTTTCCTAACTTTGATCATTTCCATTTGTTTTGGATTTATTTCTTAAGAAAATATAATTATCTTTGTTAAAATTGAGTCTTCATTATATCTATTACTTATGACCTTCATTTCTACATAAAAATCTCCATTTTGCACTTTGTAAACATGTTTTCAAGTAGGGTTGATTCCAAAATCCGAATTTTGTAAAATTATTTTTGAGTGATTCCTTTAAGTAAAAATCATTTGATATTTAGAAAATTAGGGCTCAACCATATATAGCCACTAAGGACTTCATTTCTTTGATAAAACTTCTAATTTGAGTTTGAAAAATATGGGTTTTCATGCCATTACTCCATTATTACAAATTTCTTAAAAATGACAATAACTCAATTTTTCCTACTTTGTTTCTACAATGCATCATGCATATATGTATTACCTACAAGCTATTGTCATGAAGGTTATGAGATGATCTACCTATTCGAAAAGATCTATCCATTTCTAAGGTTATTTTCATCATATATAGTCATTTTGGTTGAAAACTGAACTGTCACAGAATCATTACGAAAATTCTATTCTTCAAAACAAACAATTTCTAACATTTCCGCATTCAAATCCTTTTGATAAATACTTAGTTATCAATATAGTTTGAAAAATTTATTTGTACATAAGTAAACTCACATTAAACACAAGATTCAAATGTTATTGTCTAACCTTTATTTTTATCAAGATGATGTCCTTGATGATTGAAAAATCATGTTTTTTTCTACTTTGAAAAGTTTTTAAAATAGAGTTTAGAATGTGGATTCATCTTAAAGATTTCATTTTTTTTATTCTCATTCCTTTACCTTTGTGATAATTAAAAAAATGATCCTTGGATCTTTCTTTCATAGCTATTTTCACATTTGGATCCCTTTTTACTAAATCTATTAAATCCCCTTTTTATCTAGGTTTAAAAACTTGGGAGTTCTTGGTGATTATAGATTTTCATAAAGTATATTTTTAGGAAAAACTTATTTATGAAAAGAGGTTATCAAAGTTAAATAATCTTCCTTTAATTTAAGAGACAAGTCATGATTTTCTTAGATGGATCGGGATTTGCTTTAAAAAAAAAATTACAAGGCATAAACTATCATCTCATGGTAAGTTTGTTTTATTGAAAATTTTTTTACTTGTTAGGGAAAAACTTTAAGATGATAATAATTATTTTATTCTTTGTAAAATAAGATCTCATCTCTTATTATTTGACCAACACCATGAATCTTGTAATAATATGAGTACACTCATATATAACATAGTACACAAAATAACAATGAGAGAAATAATAAAATCAAGTATTGTCATGTAGGTCATGTATTGGGAGTCAAGGCTCCCGGGACAAAGAATAAATTCCGTCCCGATTATAAACGAATACGAAAATAAAAATTTAAATAAACTTAATAATATAGTCATGTATGGTCATATAGATCATGTATTGGGAGTCAAGGCTCCCGGGACAAAGAATAAATTCCGTCCGATTATAAACAAATACGAAAATAAAAATTTAAACAAACTCAATAATATAGTCATGTATTGTCATATAGGTCATGTATTGGGAGTCAAAGGCTCCCGGGACAAAGAATAAATTCCGTCCCAATTATAAATTATAACGAAAGCGAGAAGTAGAAATTTAAATATAACAAGAGTAGCAAATAAACAACAACACAAAACAACATAATATAATATAATAGAAAAGATATTTCCATGAACAAGAACAAAACATGAACATAGTGTTATTTCCATAACATTGAAGTTTAGGAAATACCACCATGGTCATATTGAGTTATATGACATGGTTGTATGAAAGAATAAGAATATTACCTTGAAGAATTTGTAAGAGAAATGAAGAAGAGAGGTTAAAATTTGGTGAAGTAGATAGTGTTTGGAGAGGATTTGTTTGAAAATGTAAAGAAGGTTTGTTGGTAGTAAAAGAGAGGATTTAGAGAGAGTGTTTGAGAGAGTATTTTGACATAGTAACTTTATGTTGGAGGAGTGGTGTAAGAAATGAAGGGAGGAGGTGGTATTTATAGAAGAAGGGAAGTGGAGTTAGTGTGGAATTAAATTAAATCAAAAGAAAAAAAATATAGTATATATATTATATATTGCACCAGCCATTAAAGAGGAAATATATATATATATATATATATTTTTAATTGTTTTGATGATTAAGAGATGTAATATGAGTGGTTGATGTAAGAAAAGAGACATGGAAAAGGTAAAAAGTAAAAATAGAGGATTGGTAAGGAATAAGGTCCAATGGGAATAAAGTATAGGTATTAAATAATGTATAGTAGTATAAAGTAGAATAGTATTATACAATGGATAGTATAAAATAGTGTAGAAGACAAATTAATATCGGTAGTAAGATAATTCGCGTATAATTATCATATCAGATATTTTTCTTTATCGAAAAATTATAAAATTGATATTTTTGGAATCCTTATAATATTACGAATGTAATGATATTAAATTATTTTTAAATTCCCAAACCTCAGGACACGCTTTTCGAGGATCGTGTCCGATTGAGCTCGGAATAAACCGAATTTATCTAATCTGATATTTTTAAATTTTCTTATATAATTATACACTATAATACACACATAACTTCTATTTATTCTTCTAGGGTTGAAAGATACGGAAATGTCGGATCTAAACTGTTAAATTTCACTAGGGAATTATTGACTTAGGGTTTCCGGTTGACTTCCCGATTTAAGATTTAAGCTTAAAAATTATTAGAAAACTAGGGGTTGACAACAAGGGTAGCAAAAAGAAGAGAAAAATCTACCAAGAAGTGTGGGACAATGTGCAAAAAGATTGAAGTAAAAAAGAAGTGATATGTGAAAGGTGTACTTGAAGTATGGGTTGGAAAAAGTGTTTTTTATTAAGAAAAATACAAAATAAAATTATGAAAAATATTTTTAAATGAGTGGCAGAATCTTCATAAATAAAATTAAATAATTATTTGAATTATTTTAGTATTTCAACAAATATGTTACCGGTATGATTAAAATACGCGAATATGGGCTATAAATGATATTTTTATAACCCGAAAAATTCTAAAAAATTATTTTTTTGAAAATAAAAATATTTTTCAATTATTAAATTAATTTATTTTATTTTTAGTATAGGGTCTTAAACAGAATCTGATCCCGTAAAAGCCCGAAACTAACTAAATTTTAGAAAAACAAAATTTTCTATAGTATATAAAATATTTATCTAAAATTATAAGGGTTTATAAGAATAATAAAATTGTGTAATGAAATAGAAGTGAATAGTGCAAAAGACTAATTAATTACATGTAATAATGAAAATACGATAAAAATATTATAACGGTAACTTTTATAATCCGAAAAATTATATAACTGATATATTTAGAAATCTTATGAAATTACGAGTCTAACGGTACTAATGGTATATTTTTATATCTCGAGCCAGACACGCTTTTCGAAGTCTATATCGAACGGGTTCGAAATAGTCAAAAATTTACCAATCTGATATTTTTAAGCGATCTTATATTACTACGAGCTATTCTACACACTTAAACTACACCTCGGCCTCTAGGGTTAAGGGCGCTAGATTGCCGGACTTAAACTATTGTATTCCACTTAGGGTTTCCGGGTGATTTTCCGGTTTAGATCTTTGCCAATTTGGAAACTGATATTTTATGTTTATACAACATATTTGATTTGAGAAATTTATTTTAAATTTGATTTTTGTAAGTATTTAATATCTCTCGACGTTTTCGGAATTCTTTGAATTGGGTTTCATTTCCGAAAGTTAATCGTTATTTACTTTTTAATAATTTATTTTTGCGTTCTATATTACCCGATTTTATAAGTCGGAGTTACGTATGGAATTTGTCGTACGTAGTGGTTTTGGAATTAAAGTATGTTGAGTTCTTATTTTGTTTTTAAGGATTCTTATTTTCCTCAAGATTGATAAATTTCCGGATTCGTTCGTGATTTAGGACTAGTCGAAATTCGGTTTTAATTTGGAGTGATTTTTAGGGTTTATTTTCGAAGTTCATCTTGAAATTATTTACTAAAATTTTCCGAGGCTTACACTCATCATACTGTTGAGCCTACTTGATCCTTTCTACTAAGGTGGGTTCCATGACTAGGCTAGCGATTTCTACTTCCACACTTTGCCCTATGAATTTGATACTCATCTTCTCAAATTCCCTTATTAACTCCTTCTTATCAATGAGCAAGGTAGCTACTTCTCCATGATTCTTCCTACTTAGGGCATCTGCGACAGTGTTTACTCTTCCTGGACAATAGTTTATTCTAAGGTCATAATCCTTGATGAGTTCCAACCATCTCCATTGCCGCATATTCAACTCCTTTTACGTGAATAGATACTTGAGACTCTTATGATCAGTATAGATCTCGTACCTTTGCCCATATAGGTAGTGTTCCCACATCTTAAGTGCAAACATAACGACGGCTAGCTCCAGATCATGGGTAGGGTAATTTTGCTCATGAGGCCTAAGTTGTCATGAGGCATAAGTAATTACCTTTCCATCTTGCATCAACACACACCCGAGGCCATTTCTAGAGGCATCGCTATGCACCATATAAGGTTTCTCGGGTTCTGGTAAAACCAAAATTGGGGCGGAGGCAAGTATCTTTTTAAGTTCTTGAAAACCTTGTTCTCTCTTATCGATCTAAATGAACTTTTCATCTTTCTGAGTCAATTGTGTTAGGGGTTTGGCTATGGTAGAAAAGTTCTTCACAAACTTCCTATAATATCCAGCCAATCTGAGGAAACTTCTCACTTCAGTAATAGTCTTAGGTTGTCTCCAATCCATTACTGCCTTAATTTTCTCGGGGTCTACCGATATGCCTTCTCTAGATATGACATGTCCTAGGAAAGATATCCTATCTAACCAGAAATCACACTTAGACAGCTTGGCATATAACTTATGCTCACGTAAGGTCTATAATGCCATTCTCAAGTGTTCTTCATGTTGTTCTCGTGTCTTGGAGTAGATCAAAATATCGTCTATAAAGACTATCACACACTTATCCAACAAAGGTTTATATATTCGGTTCATGAGATCCATAAAAGCTGCTGGTGCATTGGTTAAACCGAAAGGCATTACCAGAAACTCGTAATGTCCGTAGCGGGTTTGAAAAGCCGTCTTGGGTACATCCTCTAGCTTGATCCTTAACTGATGATATCCTGACCGTAGATCAATTCTTAAGAAGATACTAGCTCCTTGAAGCTGGTCAAAATGATCATCTATCCTTGGAAGCGGATACTTATTCTTGATGGTGACTTTACTAAGCTCCTGATAATCAATGCACAAGCGCATAGAGTCATCCTTCTTTTTCACGAACAAAACTGGTGCTCCCTAAGGTGATACACTTGGTCGAATGAAACCTTGGTCTAGCAAGTCTTGCAACTGAGTCTTCAGCTCCTTTAGCTCGACTGGTGCCATTCGATATGGTGCCTTTGATATCGGCTCCATGTTCACCAATAGGTGGATTTCAAAATCAATTTCCCTTTTAGGTGATAATCCAGGCAATCCATCAGGAAATACATCCGGAAATTCCTTAATCACGAGTATAGTTTCCAACTCAGGTTTCTCTTCTTCTTTCTCCTCTATGGCCACATTACTCAAGTTGATCTCTTCATCGTCCATTAATAGCTCGAATGAGTTCAACCTCACCGTAGATTCTCCTTTGAATATTACCTCACTTCCATCTTGATTTTTGAACTTCACTTCTTTGTGTCTACAGTTTACTAAAGCTTTAACAGATGTTAACCAACTCATTCCTAAGATCACCTCATATTTGCTCATTTCTAATATTATTAGGTCACACTTAGTGTAGCATCCTTGGATCTCCATAGGGCAATCCTTAAGCATTTCCTTAGTCGATACAACGCTTCCGGTAGGGGTCTTAACTCGAAAATCGGTAGCCATGGTATCTATGGGTAAGCCAGTTCGTTTAGCCAAACTAATGGTTATAAAGGAATGCGTAGCTCCGGTGTCGAATAAAGCATAGGCGGTTTAACTAGCTATACGTATGTAACCTGCACTCGAATTTTATACTAATTACGAAACTTGTATACTTAAACTATCTACTGGTATAGAACCTTATACTTCTAGGTTAATAATTGAACACATGATACTTAAGAACTTGCATAAAAAAGGTAAAGGAGTTTTCTGATTCTAACCCGTCACCAGTCCAAAGTCAGGGCCACAATCTCCATCCAAGGCTGCTATCTCAGCTCCTTCATCATCTGATTCTTCACACACCCACTACCCTTCCAAGTTGTAAATCCTCATTCCATGGACAGCTGCTCCATAACGGCTTAGGTTGCTTCCTCCACTTCCACTTTTTGTTGATGCGGCTCCTCCCATTTTACTAAGCGGTTTATTTGGGGCATTCTTCCTCTGCGGGCATTCATCGACAAAGTGCCCAGTTTGCTTTCATACAAAGCAGATGGTGGAAGCCTTCTTTGAGCAGTCACTGATCTTGTGGCTAGGGTCTCCAAAAAAATAGCATTTGTGTTGGAGCAAGGGGCATCTCTTTGGGTAATGCTCTTCTTTACGCTTCCAGCATCATACCTTGACCTTCGATGCTTCCCTGTTGCCACTAGCACTTCCTTTATAGTTGTTGAAGGGTTTAAACTTCTTGTTTTGGAAACTAGGACCATAACTATCCTGAGTCCTCTTCCCGAACACAAAGGTCCTCTTTTCTGACCCTTTACTTTTTCTCTTCTTGGCTCCTTCTATAATGCGAGCTCTTTCAACCAGTTCACGGAGGGTCTTTAAATCCAATTCTTCCAGTTGCATCCTTAAGTCCTCGTCCAGGCCACTCAGGAAGACTTGCCTTTTTAACTCTTCACTGTGTCTAAAGGAGGAGCAATTGAACTCGGTCTCATATTGTTCGATCGTTCTTCCTTTTTGGGATATATGAAGAAAATCTCCACTATACTACACTCTCAAACTTCCAGGAAAACAATTCTCTAAGAATTCTCTTCTAAAGGTTGCCTAGGTCACAGGTGGTAGCAACACTCTACTTTTTAATTCCCACCACACTCTAGCGTTGAATCTCAGCATATAAGTTCCATAGTCCAAGCGAAGGTGATGGGGCACTTCATAAGCAGCAAATGATCTTTCTATTTATGCTAACCAGTCTTCTACTTCATCTGGTTTTCCGAAACTCCCATCAAAGTATTGATTACTTTTGATGAAGTCTAGCAAGGAACTTCAATAAAGTCGAGGTGGCGGTAGTGCCGGCAAAGGGGCAATTTGGGATTCAGCTTTCGGTGGTGCTGGCGCCTCTATTGTTGCTTCAGGTGCATTAACAGCTGGTGGCGGCACATTTTGTGTGTATTGCATGAAGTTGTTGACCAATCCGGTTAATTGGTTAATAGCTGCCCAAACATCGCCTTATTGATTCGATGGGGGATTAGCTTGTTGATTTGGTGGTGCCGCTGGTTGGCTTGCTTGTAGATTTTCCAGCTCAGCTGGAATGTTATTGGATGCACAACGTTCTCATCTTCTACCTCTCCTACCTCGTCTGTTAAATTTTCTTAGTTTTAGACTTCTTAAATCTTTGCAAGGGCAAAAGATCGGAAATATTGGAAATTTATACAGGAAATATTTTCAAAGAAATCAATTAAAAAATCATTAAATCAAACACAAGATACTTTTCATTACTGAAACAAAAAAGGATGATAACCCATACATAATCTGAGAAGGTTAGAACCAATCTCAGCAAAAGAAAGTTCTTAGAAATTAAAACAAAACATTCATGTATCTCAAACAAGGATATGTCTATCCTAATTCTAGGAAAAAGGCTGTTGGACTCATCGGGGGTTGCCCAGCTCCTTCTCTATTTCCTTCCTCAATCCTTCCTTCTTCATGGTGATTGTACAAGATCATGCTTCGGCTAGTGGAACCCTTGTGCCTCTTGACAAATTGTCACAGATATTGGCTTACTGTCATCCTCTTTCCTTTGTATCTTGATGTGATTTCAGCCTGAGATGGCCATCCATCTTCTTGCGTAGAAATCCTATCTCTTTGGGTGGTGTCATTAGTTGCTTCTTGACCTTCTTGATTCCTCCTTCAGGTACTACTGCTATGGTAGGGGTTTGAGACCTGCTCCTCAAGAATCCACTTGGTTCATATATGTTCCTCCGCCGTGGATTATTTCTCCTTCCTTCTTCCTCAGAGTTTGAGATCATCATAAGGTTGTCTCTTGCAATCGTTTCCATGGGAACATTTTGGCTTAACCTTCGAGGAGGTACCGGGCTGGGGATTAAGGGACTATCCTCCCAAAGAGATGCGGATGGAGTTTCCTCAGGTTATGGGTCCTCGTTTGGGTCTTCTTCAGGATCTCTTTTGGTTTCTCCATTTCCTTCGTTCTCCTGAGCATCTCCCATAATGAAATCCTCATCCAAAATTACATCCAGTTACATTTCAATGGAGTTTAGTTGAGTGCTACATTCTAATGGCATTGGAACGATATGTTTATAGGCATCGTACCAGTAGAAACGTTCTTCCGCATTAGCTTTCAGCCAGCCGATGTGGTCTGTCAACTCGTCATGTGCATAAATGTAGAGGGGTCCTAACTCGTTCCATGTTCGAAAGTCTGGGATCTTTTGGGTTCCTTCGTTCTTTAGGATAAAGGTCATTTCTTGCAGCATGGTCTCCTATACATAAAGACCATCATCCTTTCAACCACATAGATTACTTCCACATCACTCCACTTTGGTCTCCTAAGGGTATCAAATCTCAATTCTTCAGGAAGATTCCTCCATAGGGAATATTTCAAACCCTTCCTCTAAAGCTTAAACATTTCCCTGGCAGTTCGAGGTCTTCTACTAGCACGAATTCTTCACATAGGACTCTCAACCTAAGACGATAGTTCACAAAAGCCTAATCTGGGTCTTTAAGGAAATTTCTCGCTTTTTCCTTTACTTTGGAGAAGGTTAACTATTCAATAGAACAAAAATATGATCAGATCTTAAGCTCAAGTTCTAGCTTCTTATTATCTATCTTAAAGTCTATTTCTACTATCTTTTATCTTAAACTTGCGCTCTGATACCAACTTACACTGTCACGCCCCAGAGAGTACCCTAAACGTGGCAGTCCGCCGCACATAATATTAAAGCTAATGAATGACAACCTTAGTCACGCAGGAGATTTGATACCATATGCAAGGCGTACTTCCAAGATAGTAGAAGACTCACAGGGGTATTATGTTTAAGCAAATAATAAAAGCATGCAAGAACTTATATAGATAAACATGTAATATTCATTGGAATGATAGTCTCGTGCAAATTCTTAGGGGCATTCCCCCATTCTAATATTCTTGTTTAACTAAGCCATCATTAAAATATAGATATAACATAAGTCTACTACAGAGATTTTTCTTAGAGTCTACATTCAAAACTAAATACATATAAACTTCTCCCAAAAACTCCTAGTATCTTTGGTTCACACCTAGCAAACGAGGCTCCTTGGTGCCAACCACAAGTAATCATACTGTAACAAAAAGCTATAGGGGTATAAGCAAAACTAACTTAGTGAGATAACTCCCATCTACATGACATTTTCATAAAACACACAAGTTTTTAGATAATCATATGAAAATGCATCAATCACACGAGCAAAAAAATACACGCAATTAACCGGAAACCATGTGTAGCATGGATTTTACGCCCTCCATGTCAGGGGTTGGGTGGCTACAGGCCCATACGATCATCAATATTTGCAGAGTTACCAACTCCTACTTGCCCAGGAGACTTTCCGGCTCCTACTTGCCCATGTAGACTTTCTGGCTCCTACTAGCCACTACTATAACTCCTCGTTTCCCCACAAGAAGAATAGTATTGAACATAAATGTGACTCACAAATATGATATGCATGAATTATTTTCAATATAGGTTTATTCAATTAATGTTGAGTTCAAGTTAAAAGTGATCAAAACAATATTCATCATATCATTGCAAGGAAACATAAATTATTCATCAATTCCTCTTTCGATATTCTTAACTTTTATTCAATGAATTCACAACATTGGTTCATTTATCTTTTTCCTTATTTTCTAGTGCTTCTACTTACAAGCACAAATAAGGAAATGTAACTAGTAAGGGATTAACTCACTCCATGATGATCGTTCCTAGTCGAAGTAATCTTCCGGGAATGCGATATCGGTTCCTTCATCACCTAAACAAAATGAAATACCCAAAATGAGTCTTTCATAGAATTTCTATTTTTGAAGATTCTAAATCTATCTTGAATTCGTGGTAAAATCGTGTAGACACCCAATTTTTGCCCAATTAATTAAGGCTTAAAATTTAATTAAACTCATTTTAAAAAAAAAAAAAAGCCTTAATTAAGTATTGATGAAGTTGGCTAAGTGATCAAGGCACAGGCCAAATGGCCTGTTGGTTAAATGCATTGATCCAAACACACATCCAAGCTCAATGACACAAGTTCAAACCCTAGCAAAGGCAAAATTTTGTCTTTTTATCATCTCATTATTTTTGCCTTTGCATCTTCCTCAAATGTGACTTTTTGCCTTACTTTGTATCAGTTTTTAACTGACAAGACATCATTGATTGTAAAAATTGATGATGGAATTGCAAAGTGGTTACAGAACATGAAAGATTAGTGCAAAAAACAACCCAAAAGTCACAAAATTCAATTTATAAAGCATTCAATTGCACATGAATGAGGAGTTACAAAAATTGATGAAATTGGACAATTAATCTATCCACATTGGATGAATCTGACATGGAACATGAAGGATCAATCATCAATTCATCAGTTAAGAATGAATCAAGCCCAAATTTTTGGTTAAATTCGTGGAAAAACAAAGAGGCAAAAAACCATTCATTTCGAAACTGTTTGAAACGTAAAATTGAGCTTGCAACCTATAAATAGGAGGTCCTAGGATCAAAAGGCACAAGTCAATTTCAAGAAAACACATACATAACAAAGCCAATTCGAATTCTCGAATTTAGGATGAAAAATTCGAATTTTTCAAATTCGAATTGATTGGATCAGATCTAATCCAAATTGAGTGTTTTAGGAATGTTAGAACTTGATTTAGATGATTTAGTGTGCTTAGATTTTTCGAATCACTCAAATTAATCTCTGAAATTTTTTTTTAATTTTGTTCATCAACGCGCCGTACAACCACCACCGGAGCCGCCTCTTGCCGCCGTTCTGGGCGTGAACCACCACCTCCAGAGGACGCGCAACCACCATAGGAGTCGGGCCGACAAGCTTCCAGCCACCGAGGACCACCGGAGCCGCCGGAATCCGCCCCGAAAAGTCGCGTCATCGTCTTCTTCACCGTCGGAGCTCCGAGATCCGACCCGAAATCAGAATCCAACCCGGTCGGCATCGGTCAACGGTCGTCGGTCATCGGTCAATGGTCAACTCTGATCAGACGGTCCAGATTTCATCAGGCAGATCAGACGGTCCAGATTTGATCAAGTAGATCAACAGCCCAGATTTCATCAAGTAGATTAGACTCCAGATTTGATCAAGTAGATCAGCGGCCCAGATTTCATCAAGCAGATCAGACGGTCCAGGTTTGATCAAGCAGATCAGCGGCCCAGATTTCATCAAGCAGATCAGACGGCCCAGATTTAATCATCTCGATCAACGCCCCAGATTTGGTCAATTCGATCAGACGATCAGGATCAGTCAACGCGATCGACGCTCCAGATCTCGTCCGGTTCATCCGACGGTCCAGGTTAATCCGCATATTTTATTATATTTTTATTATATAATTAATTTCAGAAAATAATAAAAAATAGCAAAAAATAGTAAAAAATTCATAAAAAATTCAGAAAAATTCAGAAAAATCCAGAAAAATCAAAATAATTATTTTTATATAAATTTATTTTTTTTGATATTTTAGATATTTTTGAATATTTTTAATGTGTATTTATACATAAATTGCTTTTGAAAATGCATATTTAGTGCATGAAAAATGATTTTAATATATTATAAAATATTCTGAATATGTTGTGAGTTTATGTTGTAATTTTTTAAAAAAAATAAAATAAAAAATAAAATAATAATATAATTAACAAAATAAACAAAATGATAAAATTGGATTTTCCAAAACCAAAATAAAAAATAATAATAATAAAATAATAAAAATGATTGTTTGGACTTAGAAAAATATTTTTTCATGAAATGAAAATCAATTGATTAGATCATAGGATTATCAAAAATAATTTTTTATAAAAATTCAAAATTTAATGAATATAAAGTGAAAAGAGTTCAAAAAATTAAAATTGATCAACAAATTAAGTTCTTTTAAAAGAACTACGTTTTGTCTGATCTCGATTAGCTAGTACGTAGGCACCTGCAGGGCGACATAAAAAATAAAAAAAATGTTTTTTTGTTTTTTTTAATATGTGAATAAATATTTAGTAAATATAATATGTTTTTGTTGATATTCATATTCTAAAAAATAAAAAAAATGAAGAAAAGCACATAAAAATTAAAAAAAAAAGAATAATGTGATTTGTGAATATTGTTTCATAATATATTATTTGAATTTTTGAGCATGAAAAGGATAGGTCATAAATTTAAAATTCCAAAAGTGGTAACCAATTTGGTTTTAATAGGTTAGCCCCCGAATCCATGATATCTGGTTTTAAAAGTTGATTTTTTCAAATCAAATTTTCGCAGACTAGTAGCTAAGTTAGGATCAACCGACCCATTGATCCTAGCTTTTATTTTTTCCCGATTTATATCGGGTGGCGACTCTAAAAATTTTTAAAAATTAAAATTTCTTTTAACCCCTAGTCGAGGATTCATGTTAAATGGGTTCGGGTTTAATGTGAATCGGGTTAGGAGAAATGAACCAGATAGATAAGTGGAAAAAATCCAGGCTCGACAAATCGGATTGAAGGAATTTCCAACTTAAAATGGTCATAACTTGCTCATTTTAACTCGGAATTTCGCATATTATATATAGTTTTCTACCTACTTGAAAAGATCTATCTATTTCTATAACTATTTTCATCAAACTAAGTCATTTGAGCTCCGAAATAGTGGTGATCAGATTCACCACGAATTTCACAAAACTTGTATTCCTTCTTTTTACAAAAGCTCATAACAAAGATAAATATTATAATAGTTTGCAAAACCTTTGAATGTATTTACATATATTTATTGATATATCAAATGTATGAATTTAGTGAAGTTGTCTCAACCATGAATTTTTGGAAAAGTAAAGTCTTCTAAAGATTATGAAAAATGAAACTTTTGAAAATTTCCTTTTTATCTTGCTAGAAATATCTCAAGTTATTTTAAATGAGTATTTTTCTTTTCCTTAATTCCATTTCCTTATTCTTTTTAAATTTCAAAAGAATGATTTTTATTTTCTAAGCTTAGTTTCTAATACTTTTTGAAAGTAGTAATAATTCTATATTTATAGAAATAATTTTCTTATTTCTTAGGATCATTCTACTTTTATGAAAGGAAATTTCATAGTATTTGTCTAAATAGAATTTGATGAAAAGTGAAGTTTAGTAAAACTTTTGTTTAATCAAGAATTTCCTTCCATCTCATGACTTTGTAAGATGTATGTACGTATTGTTTAAAAATCCCTATGTTCTTAAAATTTATAATGAATTCCTCTAGCTTTCTAGAAAAAGTTTGTTAAGATAAATTCCTCAGATTTTACAAAAAATTACTTCCTTCATAACAACTTTTATTTTTAGAGAAGAACTTCTATTTTAAGAAAACTTTTTCCTCTTTTATCTTGTTGAGACAAAATCAATATGTTCATGCATGATGATGAATATGAACATAAAATTATGAAAACATAAGAAAGGCATACTAATTAAAGAAATAAGCTAGTGAATAATATATCAAGTATTGGAACCTTAGCTTCATCAAGGTATCCCAGGACTAAGAATAGATCAGTCTCAAAAGAAAAAAAAAATTGTTTTGACTTGATGAGGACAAGTCTAAGACTGGAAAGACTAGTCTTAAAATAACATGGAAAGTAAATAAATTGCAAGGTAATAAATAAATTGCAAGGAAAGTAAATAATTGCAATAACAATGAGCTTATATGCTCTAAAAGATATATATAGCTACATAGATATATTTAGTTAAATATTATATATATATATATATATATGAAAGCAACATAAAGGAAAATAGATTCATGAACAAAAACAAAGTATGGACATGTTGTTACTTTCTTAACCTTCATAGTTTAGAAAACACACACTAAGCTCATACTATGTAAATGAAAAATTAGAAAGCTAAAACTATTACCTATAGAAGAAGTAGAAACTAGAGAAAACTTGAGAGAGTTTGTGGAGAGATTTTTAGAGAGTAATTTTAGTGTATGGAAGGTGTGAAGGAAATGAAAGGAAGAGGGGGTATTTATAGGAAAATGTGGGAGGAAATTTGTGTTAATTAAATAAATGAAAATTAAAACAAATTGAGGAGGAGGGAGGGTGTGGTCGGTGCAAAACAAGAGAGGAAGAGAGGGAGAGAAATTTATTTTTTTTGTATTTTTGTTAATGAAAAGTAAGATATGAAAGATGTGAAGTTGTATTGGAAATGAAAATTGTAAGAAAATAGAGGTATGGTTGTAAGAAAAAGTAGAGATAGATAAATAGTGTAGAATAGTAATAAATAGTGAAATGTAAAGTAGACATGACAATTTAAGTACCAGTAGTAAGAAAATGCGCGTATAATTACGATATTTGATATTTTTAGTTACCAAAAAATTTTGAAATTGATATTTTTGAAAACCTTATATTTTTACGAGTCTAACGGAATATTCGGAATATTTTTACCATTCTAAGCCCCGGAACATGCTTTTCGAAAACCTGTGTCTGGTCCTCAAAAACAGATCGTGATTTAACTAATCTGATACTTTTGAGCTTTCTTATGCTATTACGAACTATTCTACACACTAAACTCTTACTTACTTTCTTAGAGTTGCTTATATGGGATTGCCGGATTGAACGGTTACGTTTGACTAGGGTTTTGTTTTACTTTAGGATTTCCGGTGACCTTCTAATTATGGTTTAAGCTTAATTGATCACAAAACTTTGGGGGTTTACAGTATGCATGGTCAATTTAATTATAAGATCATGGCATATTAATTAACGAATTAATGGGCGATCATAGATATTACAGAAACTTTAATTCTATACTAAATCATATAAATATTTATAACAATTCCATTTTGATATTCTTATCATCAATTCAATCAAACAAAATCCACATGCGCCTTTCAATTTTATCTTGTCCTAGTTCTAATACTACTATTATTACAAGCATAATCAAGAGCATGTAATTTAAGGATAGTGAACTCACTTGGCTATAGATACCGTCTCTAATGGTAGCGATCCAGAAACAAGAATTTTCCCCCATTCAAAGTCACCTTAATGAAAGAAATACCTATGTCATGCCCCGGAGGGTACCCTAAACGTGGCAGTCCGTCACATATAATATTAAAGCTAATAAATGACAACCTTAGTCATGCAGAAACTTAGATATCACATCAAAGGCGTGCTTCCAAGATAGTAGGAGACTCACAGGGGTATTATATTTAAGTAGATAATAAAAGCATGCAAGAACTTATATAAATAAACATGTAATATTCATCTGGATAATAAGCTCTTTAAACTTCTTAGAGGCATTCCCCCGTCTTAAATAGCCTTGTTAACTAAACCATCAACAAAATATATATATATATATAACTATAACATAAGTCTACTATAGAAAATTTTTCTTAGAAGTCTATGTTCAAAACTAAATACATATACTTCTCCCAAAAACTCCTAGTAGCTTTGGCTCATACTTAGCAAATGGGGCTCCTTGGTGTCAACCATAGGTAATCATACTGTAACAAAAAGCTATAGGGGTATAAGCAAAACTATCTTAGTGAGATAACTCCCATCTACAAAACATTTCCATATATCAAACAAGTATTTGAACAATCACATGATAATGCATCAATCACATAAGCAAACAAAATACACAAGATTAACTGGAAACAATGTGTAGCATGGATTTTACGCCCTCCATGTTGGGGGTTGGGAGGTTACAGGCCCATACAACCATCAATAATTGCATATTTACTGGCTCCTACTCGTCCTGTAGACTTTCTGGCTCCTACTAGCCACTACTACAACTCCTCATTTCCCCACACGAAGAATAGTAGTGAAATAAATGTGACTCACAAATATGATATGCATGGATTATTTTCAATATAAGTTTAATCAAATAATGTTGAGTTCAAGTTAAAGGCGATCAAAACAATATTCATCATATCGATGCAAGAGATATAAAATTATTCATGAACTCCTCTTCGATATTCTTAACTTTATTCATCATCATGAATCCAAGTCACACAACATTTGTTCATTTATCTTTTCCTTATTTTCTAGTGTTACTAGTTACAAACACAACCAAGGAAATGTAACTTAGTAAGGGATTAACTCACTCCATGACGATTGCTCCTAATCGAAGTAGTCTTCCAGGAAAGTGATCTCGTTCCTTCTCTTCACCTAAATAAGATGAAATACCCAAAATGAGTCTTTCATAGAATTTCTATTTTGAAAATTCTAAATCATTTTAAAATCGCGGTAAAATCGGATTTAAGGAAATTCCAACTTAAAATGGTCATAACTTGCTCATTTTAACTCGGAATTTCGCATATTATATACCATTTTCTACCTACTCGAAAAGATATATCTATTTCTAAAACTATTTCATCAAACTAAGTCGTTTGAGTTCTGAAATAGTGGTGATCAGATTCACCAAAATTTTCACAAAACTTGTATTCCTTCTTAACAAAAACTCATATAAAAAAGATATTATAATAGTTTGTAAAAGCTTTGAAATGTATTTACTTATATTTATTGACTCATACAATGTATGAAATTAATAAAGTTGCCTCAAACCATGAATTTTTGATAAAAGTAAAGTCTTTTAAGTAAAAGGGAAACTTTTGAAAATTCCTCTTATTTTACTAGAGAATATCTCATTTTATTTTAAATGAGTATTTTTCTTTTCCTTAATTTCATTTCCTTAGTCTTTTTAAAATTTCAAAGAATGATTTTATTTTCTAAGCTTAGTTTCTAATACTTTTTGAAAGTAATAACACTTTTATAGAAATAATTTCTTTATTTCTTAAGATCATTCTATTTTTATGAAATGAATTTCTTGGTGTTTGTCAAACTAGTATTGATGAAAAAGTAAAGTTTAGTAAAACTTTTGTTTACTCAAGAATTTCTTTCCATGTATGTATTGGAAAAATTTCTATGAACTCCTCTTGATTTCTTAGAAAAGTTTGTGAAGACAACTTCCTATGTTTTTATGAAAAGCACTTCCTACTTTTATTTTGGAAAAGAATTTCTATTTTAACGAAAACTTTTCCTTTTTTATCTTGTTGAGACAAAATCAATATGTTCATGCATGATTTATGAATCATAAAATTATAAAAACATAAGAAAGATATAATAGTTAAAGAAATAAGCTAGTAAAGAATATATCAAGTATTGGAACCTTAGCTTCATCAAGATATCCCGGGACTAAGAAAAAACTAGTCCCAAAAAGAAAAAGAAAACGTTTTGACTTAATGAGGACAAGTCTAAGACTAGAAAGACTAGTCTTAAAAAGAACATGAAAGTAAATAAATTGCAAGGTAATAAATAAATTGCAAGGAAAGTAAATAAATTGCAAAACAAATGAGCTTATATGCTCTAAAAGATATATATAGCTACATAGATATACTTAGTAAAATATATATATATAAAAGCAACATAAAAAAATTAGATTCATGAATAAAAACAAAGCATGAACTTATTGTTGCTTTTCTTTAACCTTCAAGGTTTAGAAAATACACACTAAGCTATACAAGTAAATGAACATAAAGAAACTTAAAGAAATATTACCTATGAAAACTAAACTTGAGAGAACTTTGAGAAAGAATTTTGTAGAAATTTGGAGAGAGTAATTTTTGTGTATAGAAGGTGTGAAGGAAGTGGAAGAAAGAGGGGGTATTTATAGGAAAATGTGGGATAAAGTTGTGTTAATTAAATAAATGAAAATTAAAACAAATTGAGGAGGAGGAGGGGAGTGGTCGGCGCACATTTGGAGAGTGTGAGAGAGAGAAATTTATTTTTTTGTATTTTTGTTAATGAAAAGTAAGATACGAAAGATGTGAAGTTGTATTGGAAATGAAAATTGTAAGAGAATAGAGGTATGGTTTGTAAGAGTAGGTTATAAGAAAAATTAGAGATAGATAAATAGTGTAGAATAGTAATAAATAGTGAAATGTAAAGTAGACATGACAATTTAAATACCAGTAGTAAGAAAATACGCATATAATTACAATATCTGATATTTTTAGTTACCGAAAAATTATAAAATTGATATTTTTTGAAAACCTTATATTTTTACGAGTTTAACGGTATATTCAGAATATTTTTACTAATCTGAGCCCCAAGACATGCTTTTCGAAAACTGTGTCCGATCGTGCTCAAAACGAATCGTGGTTTAACTAATATGATATTTTTAAGCTTTCTTAGGTTATTACGAACTATTCTACATAGTAATCTCTTACTTACTTTCTTGGGGTTGCTTAAACGGGAAAGCCGGACTTGAACGGTTATGTCTGACTAGGGTTTTGTTGACTTTTAGGATTCCGGTTGACTTTTTAATTAGGGTTTAAGCATGATTGATTACAAAACTTTAGGGATTTACAACCTAAATGAGTATTTCATATCATAACTAATTCCAACTTATTAAATAAAAACTCTTAAGTTTGTAATTTTAATGATAGATGGAAATTCCAACTTAAAATGGCCATAACTTTTTAACTCGAAATTTCACAAATAAGCTATTGGTTTCTATATACTTTGAAAGATATATTTATTTATGATTTTTTTATTAAGTTTTGAAAACATTTAGGTATCGAGAAGCTCGGATCAATTTTGATCAATAGTTAAAACTTGCATTTCCGAATTTGTTTTGTGAAATTTGCATTATTCCCACCAAGTATATTATATGTGCTTGTAATATCTATAAGTTATTATCATGAATGATATGATATGAGCTATTTATATGTATTCCCTTAATGATTTTTGGTTAAAAGAATTTTTTAAAAACTTTTGCTTTGCAACAATATCAAGAACACTTGTTTGAGAAAACTAGCTTTATCTCTTTGAAAATCATCTATAATTTTACTAGGATAAGGCTTTGATGATCTATATATCTAATACATTCATTATCTTAATAAAATTCTTCGTTTAAAAGTTGGAAAGTCGATGTTTAAATGTGGGTTTTGCCTAGTGACGAATTTTTACACAATTTTAGGAAATGAAAATATTGTTTGACTATAATTTGAAAACCTTTCCTTTGTTTTAGGTTTATAATTTGATAAAACACATTTACTCTTATAAAAATCAAGTTTTATTACATCTATTCCCTAAGGCTTCTATTTTTATTAAAATCCTCATTTTGATATTTGGAAATAGGTGTTTAAATGGGGATCATTTTTAAGTCCGAATTTTAGGCAATTGTTTTTGAGATTATTTCTTGTGAAAAACTCATTTAATCTTTCTAAATTAAGTCTTAATCAAACCTACTCCCTAAGGATTCCATTTCTTTAATAAAATCTTGTTTTAGGGTTGGAAAATAGTTGTTTTCTTGGCATTTCACCCTGTTACGAATTTCAAAATCTTTGTTGGTATTGGGACATAGTTCTAACTTAACTTTTGAAATCCTTTTCTTGTTTTGAAAATTTCTCTTAGTAAAACTAAGCTCAACTTATAAAAATCACTCCTTTATGATACCTATCACCTAAGCCCTTCATTTTACACGTAATATCTTCATTTTGGAGTTAGAAATAGGTTTTCTAATGTTCTTTCTCAAGATCCAAATTTTCAAAAATTGCTTTTTGATAGAAACTAAATAGATCTTGAGTTTTGAAACACCTTTACTAAGACTATAATATTGCAAATCTTTTGTGTATGTAAGACAAGTAACTATGGCATTCAAGTACACTAAACACATAGATCTACTATATTACTCATGTCATGGATGCAAATGCAACATAAACAATATGTAAATGAGTTTAAAGAAATGGTTTTTGTACAAAATAGCTATAAGATTAACATTTAGCAATATTATAGCAAAATAATAGCAAGATAACTTAAATATCATGATCCACAACACTGTGATGGTAAGGATCTCATGCTTAAGTATTTCCACATCCCTAGCATAAAGCTCAGGATTTTAGTGGAACCACAAATGTATGATCTTGCCATTACATGTTTTAGTGTGGTAGCGTTAAGATCTATAACCTATTTAGATGTGTAGAGTAAGAAACTTGAAGAAAAAGAAGTTGTGTGTGTTTAGAGAGGAAGGGGCTCACATCACACAAGGGGAGAAAGAGGAGAGAAAAACTTTTCAATAGTTGATTTTTGTGAGGAAAGAAAGTGAAAAAGTGAAAGGTGAAAGAGAGGTTATATAGGAAAATAATTAAGGTTTTTGTGTGATTAGTTAATTGAAAAAATGAAACAAAACATGGCATGTACAAAGGGAGGGTGCCAGTTTGAGAGAGAGAAGAGAGAGAGTTGTTGATTTAATTTGTGTAATAAAATTCAATTTTAACAAGTAACTTTAAGTAATAAAATGCATTGGAAAGGTAAAATTAAGAAAATGAGTAAAATTATAAGAATATGGTATGTGTGGTTGTACTTGGTGAATAGTGTGAAAGAAATAAAAAAGTTGATTAGACAACTAAATTACTAGTAGTAATGAAAATACGATAAAAAGGCTATAACTGTAATTTTTATAAACCAAAAAATTATTATAAATATATTTCTGAATTCCTTATTAAATTTCGGTCCTAACAAGTCCTATATATTATTTTTCTATTTTTGAGTCTCGGGGACCAGTTTTCGAGAACAGATCTTGATCGGGTTCGAAATGAATGAATTGCTCTAAAATATGATCTTTTATGTTTTGATAAATTATTTAGGGCCACATTCTAGAGTTGACTCATTTCTATTGTTCTGGGGTTTCGTTCTCGGGATTGCTGGACATAAGGTTTCCAGGCCTAACTGTTCCAAGGGTATCTTTTAGGGTTTCGATTTCCGGTCCAATCTCGAAATCGAATTTAGATTACTAAGAGAACAAGGGCTTACATTAAGACACTTATAGGGAGCATTAACCATAGGAATACATAAGGAACTATAAGCATACTAAAAGTATAATAAAAATGGGAGATTTAACTAAAATAAACTAATTCTAAGAAACGAACTATAATTTAGAATACAAATTAGAATACAAATGAAACTTAATAAATTTAGAGAATTACTAGAATAGTATACCAATGATTAAAATGTAGATAAGAACCTATAAACAATAAGAATTTTGATCTACATAAACAGATAAGGTTGACAGGCAAAGTAAACAATAATAGAAAATATATTATTGGGAAAGGCATCAATAATAGACTAGCTAAATTATAAAAGCTTAATAATGAAATTTTGAAACAAAACAAGACATAGAAAAGTCTTACACCTATCATAGGAACATATAGAATAAAGGAAGTATACATGATGAAGCCAATATATTGAATATCTGACATATAATATACAAAACAAGTCTTTTAACATATATTTATACACAAAAGAGGAGTTAGAATAAGAAATATAAGTTTACTTAAAGATTATGCACTAAAAAATGTATTTAGGATCATTTAGGTCACTTTTATTGAACAATATTTAGTTACACCAATTTTGTATACATAGGGTATTTTATAATCTTTGAGATGCTTATTTATAAGCTATCGTCGATTAGAAATAATAAAACGGTTTTGATAAGAACAAAAATAATTCAGGCACTACTTATTAGGAGTCATCTACCTAGTCAATTATCTTATTAGTAAATTTTAACTATCTTTTAGGTGAATCTAATCCAATTGTAGATTTCTCGAAAGACTACTACGATTGAGCATTATGAGCAGGTGAGTAACCCTAATATATTACATTGCTTGTGATTGTAATATTAGTTGCACCTGAAATCAAATAATTAAAGTGTTTGTTTGATACATATGAGGTTGGGAACATGTTTGTTGAGTGGCGTATGATTTGTATGTCAAAATGGTGTTTATTCAAAGTGATAATAGAATTGTTGTGAATACATTTTGAAGCATGTTGAATATTGTTTGTGAACTGTTTAGTCGCCTTAAAATTGACTTAAATTTGGTGGACTTATAATTTTAAAAGAGATCATGCATTGCGTGACTTGCATATATATTGCATAAAAGACGTGACAACCTGCTACGTGTTAGTGTTTCGATTCTTGGATAATGCTTGGTTTTTTTGGATGTAAATTTCCTAGTTCTCCACAAGATTACTTTGTTCTTTTCCATTCCATGGAAACTACATGGCAAAATATCAACTTGAAATGACTAACACTTAATGGAGTCTATATGTTCTAAAGGAAATTGAGTGATGAAAATACATGTAATAAAATGATAACTAAAGTGAGCATTGTGATTTCTGTTGTTCTTAGTTTCTCCTAGGTGGGTGGGTCATAAAGATGTAATCCTTGACTTGGTTTCTTTAACCCTGATGTGAGGGTGTAAATCTACATCCTGCTTGGATTCCAGTTGTCCAAACTTGTACTTGAACATATGTTTGATTGATAATATTACACTTGCTTGATAATTAAGCTTGCTTGTTATGCTTGATGTGTAATATGTGATGGTTACATCATTGAGCTGTAGATATGCTCATACTCCCACAGATTTTTTAGGATTTCTTTATGACCATGGCTAGTACCATCACCATCCCAGAGCCTAGAGCCGGTAAGGAACAAAAGCTAGCAGGAAATCAGAATAGACAGAAGAATTATAGAAAAACTGTATTAGTAACTTTATATTTGCTTTACGTTATTAGTTTATAAGTTAAGAAAACTAGTTTGTAATAATTATTATTCAGACTTAATATGTAGTTTACTTTCTCTATTATTGTATAACTTATGTATGTACATCATTTTTTTATCAAGCAACCAAAAAGATCCTGTTTTAAATGTCACATCTCTTAAAGTAACTGGTTATATTGTACAACAATCAAATATATTTACAATAAAATATAACCAGGGTATCTTTGGGGTGTAACATCCTTCCTCTCACAAGAGGAATAGCCATTCTTTATAAAAAAATATCTTCTTTTCCTAAAATACTTCTAATCATAAAAGAAATAAGTTGTTGTTTCGTTCTAACTTTATTACATTCTAGTAAATTAAACGTGATATTAATTCTATAAATTAGAATTCGAAGATCAACTGATTTAAAACAAAATTCAATTTGGTTACCCTTATTACGATTTATTCATTTGAATTATTGCTTAATTTGGATTTCCTAACCTCAATTTGTTAGATTACATGTTTGGAAAAAAAAAATTGGGGAATTACATTTTTAACTAGAGTAAGTGAATTAAAAGAGACATTTTGAGGAGAAAAAAAAATAAAGTAAATTAAGACGAGCCTAATTTCATCAATTATGACTGGCCATGAATGAGAGGGGTAATACCTTTTTAATCTCTGAGGTCTGCTTTAAAAGGACAATGAATGGATCAAATTGAATGTAAATAGTGCCAATTTTGCAATTTCATCACTATTTTATGAAAGTACAATAAATATAATAAAAAACTGAGCAGGTACATGTTTTACGAATTGAAGACACACCCTTGTGGCTATATTGCAATGAAAATGGAGGAAAGGCATGAAGAAGATGGGTTAATAGCATTAAACCGTGTTCTTTATGTAGTGTGTGCTCTTATGCCCTTTGAAAAAAAAAATGGAGTCACTAAACACATCTTATGTCATTAAAAAATTATTTTCTCCTTAGAAAATATGTTTCCACCCCTTAATAAGCTAAATCATACCCAAAAAGAACTCTCTTTAATTTTAACTTTTATATTTTTATATGTACTTCACAAATGACAGCTTTCTCTTATTCTTTTGATTTTTTCATCTCTAGTTATATATATATATATATATATATATATGTTGCTTTCATTTTTTTTAACTTTTCTTTACACTCCTTTTTTTTTCTATTACTTTTTACTTTGACCTGGCCACACCCTTCCCCCCCCCCCCCCCCCCCCCCCTAAAAAAAAAAAAAAAAAAAAAACAAAAGCTATAAAGAGGGACAAAAATGGAATGTTAACAATTAGAAAAACTCATGTCCCATTTACAAACATACTAGAATCATAAGACAACACTTGCAATCATAGCTATCAAAATCACGATTTTAATATTCACAAGAATGCATAGAATCGGTAAAATCATATAATATCATACAAAACCAATAAAATCATAAACATGTAGAGTCGTACACCTAAATTCATAACTCGACCTAAAGTCTACAACTAATCAATTTTGCATCCATTTTAGTTAAGAAAAAACACATAAAATCATAAAATTATAGAAATGTATATTTGACTTATGATTTTAACAACCATGCTTGCAATAACTCAAATATAACCAATTAACCACAAACAACATATTAACATAACCATGTAAAACCACATATCATAGAAAGCTCAATCTTATTGCCATATGATTCAATATGTTAATTTTCTAGCTTTAAGTTAGTTGCTCACTAACCTACACATCAACATGGTCCATTTGTTATATTCTAATATAGCACATTGTTATATCCCTCATCTTACTTATTGAATTTATTAAACATGTGTGTGGTGGGGTTATTGTAGCTAGTTCATCACGTGCGATAAGCGTGCCATTGACCTGAGAGAGTTATGAACTGATGAAACGTGTATAGATGTTGCAGAGAGAGGAGTAAAAGGAGAAACAAGTAGACTCGATTTCTCAAGTATGCGAGTGTGAAAGAAGATCATATTAGATGGATTCGATCATTATTAACTCATTCTTCATGAAAGTAGTTGCTTTGATTCTATTTGGAGTTATTTCAGCAGAATTTTCTCACTCTCAATCTTAGCAATACGCATAATCTAACCTTAATGAGAAGAGCAGCCTCATATTTATAGATATTGGAAGCTGATGCTAACCTTTTGATTGTTTGTAAGGATTCGATAATTGAGATTGAAGCATTCTTTTCTTTAGTAATAGGCTGAGTTTAGTGAATGGGCTAGAGAGTTTTATTTATATTATAAACAGAAGCCCATTTTAAATATAAAAGGGGCTTAAGGCTTGTTTTACTCCATACAAGCTCTATTTTAGCTAAACAAAGCTCAAATTAACCTAGGAAGATATTTCTAGGGTCTTCTTTTTACGCATGACAAAACTGAATTAGGCCAAGAGTGGAATGAACTAGTCTAATGATCCATGTTCCAAGCTTACCAAACTAAATCTTCCTATGACCATCGTTATTAGACCTGTCTTTTGGACTTTATCATTAGCCTAAAAGATTGATTCTTGGCATTAAATTGAGCTTCAAGCCCAATTTCTAAAATGACCTTCTACAACATGACTCCTTCTTCCTATCAATAATAACTCACTGATTCTCTATAGTGACTTTAGTGCATAATTTAACTACCTCATTCACGATGTTTGAGACCACCATACATTTGTTTATGGTTATCACAACTCACATGCAAATAATATATACGTATATTATAGTCTGGTATTTATCAAGTTAATTTTCATTTGACTTTATCACACATAATCAACAAACAAGCAGCATAATACCTGTTGTTTCTTGAAAAGTCATTCCTATTTCAATGCATCCAAATTTTCTATGAACATGTGGTGTACTTAGTCTTCATGTTTGGCACATTCTTCACGGAGTTTAGAAACTCCCTTGCCAGAGCATTTGAATCTATCTATGAGTGAACTTAATTTACCATGAAACTAACACATGAGTGAGGCCCTTTCTAACTTAGTGATCACAAAAAGACCTTCTAGCTTTTTCTTACAACGACAAAGCTTTCATGGACAATTGTCTTCTCGCTTCATACAATAGGCTGACCATAAATTTTTAATAGATTCATAAACTCAAAAATTGCAATGGTTTTTCAGATGAAAAGATTTCACATGGTGAATTAGATTGACCTTTGTGTTAAACACCATACTTTTATCCAAATAATCACTCCTTTGAATGTGATATAATTTTGAGATTTTCCTCAAAGGTAATATATCTACGATCAGCACCAACATTGCAATACGAAATTTCATCCCTTACAACAGCTATTTGGGATGGTCTATCACCACTTTGTGTACCCATGGAACTAGTTGGTTGTTTTATTAGCAATTTAATGGAGATATTTTCATTTGATTGACCACCCTCTTCAGCCACATCATCATCCTCATTGTCACTTTGCTCATCTTTAATGGGATCCTTATCTCGATCAACACAATAAGTAGCATCCTAATTTTCATCAGCAAATCTAGGGTTAGTACAAGCATCACCTCTTCTTGTATTCTATTTTCTAACTAAGTTAATGACTCATTCGTTGATATTAGGCAGTATTTCTCTATTGGCATTGGCGAGTGGGACATTGGTGGGGGCGTATATGCACTTAGATTTGCATGAGCCAACTAGATATTCCTAATAAGTGGCTCCTCATAAGCTTGGATGCCTACATCGACCCTGGCTTGTGGATTGGTTGATGGGTGCACTTGTGGTCCAAACCAACTTATGAGGACGGATTCACATGTGGTGTACTTGACTAACCAGATGTCTGCACAAACAACTCTTGTACCAAGCTAACACCTAACTCCTTTACGTGCACCAATGAATCCTCCACACTCTCATCATCAATGATTGGTACTAGCACATACACAAGTCTACTTAGCATGTAGTATGGGTACCTATGTATTATTTCAATGCCTCCAACACTTGTACATATCTTACTAACAAACTACTGAAAACTAACATTCATCCTTATTCGAACTTTCATTAATGGACCTATCATACTCCAGCCCATGCAATCTAGTCACATTGTTTCCATTAGCTTACACCATAAAGTGAACAAAATTTTCTATTATAAACCTAAGGAGTCAATGCTTGCAATTAAATAACAGTAAGAACTGAAAATTGAGGATTGAATGTGGTACACTATTTTCGTCTTTTCTTAAATATTTGTAAGGCTTCTTAATTTTTTCCCATTCATTACTGCACCTTCATACAATCTTCATCACTTTCTACTTGATATTTCATCGAACATTTGATATGCATAAACCAAATAACTACTTCAATATTGAATCTTCACATGCATCTAAGCACACTACTACAACTAGTACCATCTAACACATTAAAAGTCATAAAATTTGACTAATCTAGTTTAAAGAAAAAACTTAAGGTTTCAACCGTAATTTTGGGCACATTGAAGTATATGTGTAGTAAAATAGGATATGAAAAAGAGATGTTCACCATCAAAAACAAATATCCAACGCTGGCAAGCAAATGGAATAGGATAGCCGCATTTCTAGAGTATTATATGAGAGAGAAATGTGTGCATAATATGAAAATGTGAATGATAAAAGTGAGCTCGGTTGAATTTTGTTTTTTTTTTTTTTGAAAATGTGAATGATAGAAGTGAGCTTGGCTGATTTTTTTTTTCCATAAATATTCCTATTGAGAAGGCCCACATGCACGTGCATCCTTTTTACAAAACGAAGATGGTATTTTTAATGCTACATATTCTCAATATCTTTTTTTGGACGTATTTTCGTATTTATTGTACCAAGGCTAATATATCAGCACCGAAGCCTTTCTCTATCAAAACAAAGTTTATTAGACAATTTCGATCTGATTGGATAGTTTGTTTTTTATTTGTATTTATATTTTTTTAAAAATAACATATATATGTAAATATATTTAATTTATATTTATATTTAATGTATTTGAAATTTCGATGTGAACGGACAATTTTTTTTTTTCCATCACTATCTATTTATATTCTTTCTAAAGGGCCCGAACTGCATGCGGGTTCCTTTGGCAGTGTCTGTTACTCCAGTTGATGGCAACTTCATTATCTGCTTCCACACTGTCTTCACTTCCAGTGAGGTTCGAGTTTCTCCAAAATACCAGCGGAGATGGTAATTCGCTTCCCATACAGCCTCTTCTCTTCTCAGGTAACAATTTGAAGTCACTTCCATTTGTTTTTCATTTCCTTGCGGTTAGGCTTAGTTAGTTATCACTTACTAAGCAAAACCCATATGCCAAATTCACCGTTACTTCACAGGGATAAGAAAAGGTCAGAAACTTTCACCTACCCAGTTAGCTGTAAAGAACCAAAGTATTGAAACGAGTAAAAAAACTGAAGGGAAGTTTGGGAATAGAAAAGGTTTGGGAATTCCTGTTTTGAGTGATGGAAGGGATGAGGATGAGAGATATGGACCTATATGTCCTGGTTGTGGAGTTATTATGCAAGATAAAGATCCAAACCTTATTGGGTATTTTCAGAAAGGAAAGGAGAGTGAAATGGAGGTACCAGAGTTTGAAATGGATGAACTGGGAGATGACGAACAAGAAGAACAGTATGAGGATGAAATTGACGATAATGATAATGATGAGGTGCGAATGGAAGGTAGTTCATTTGAGGGAAGTGGATTTGATTGGAATTCTGATCAATGGGAAGAAGATATCATGAAGGAAGGAGATTATTTGAAGAAATTAGATGGTTTTTCTCCTGCTGGGATTGGTTATGGTAATATTACTGAGGAGGTTTTGCAGAAGCCAGAAGAAATTATCAAAAGCAGAAAGGAAAAGACTGGCTAAAGAGAATCAGAAGGAGAAGGAAAAGGTTACCGTGTGTGCTCGGTGCCATTCTTTGAGGAATTATGGGCAGGTTAAAAACGAAAAAGTTGAAAATCTAATACCTGATTTTGATTTCGACAGCTTGATTATGACACGGTTAATGAAACCTTCTGGAAATGCTAATTCAACCGTTGTCATCATGGTTGTTGACTGCGTCGATTTTGATGGATCATTCCCCAAACGAGCAGCAAAGACCTTGTTTAAGGCACTAGAAGAAACCAAGAATGACCCTAAACTTAACAAGAAACTGCCAAAACTTGTACTTGTGGCCACGAAGGTTGATCTCCTGCCATCCCAAATTTCCCCTACTCGATTGGATAGATGGGTTCGACACCGTGCTAGGGCAAATGGAGCACCCAAACTGAGTGGAGTGTATTTAGTTAGTTCTCGCAAGGATTTGGGCATAAGAAATTTACTCTCATTCATTAAAGAGCTGGCTGGTCCTCGAGGAAATGTGTGGGTTACTGGGGCTCAAAACGCAGGAAAATCTACTTTGATAAATGCTTTGGCTAAGAAGGAAGAGGCTAATGTCACAAAGCTCACTGAAGCACCAATTCCTGGGACAACATTAGGTATTCTAAGAATTGGAGGGATTTTATCAGCCAAGGCTAAAATGTTCGACACTCCTGGACTCCTGCATCCATACTTAATGTCAATGAGACTTAACAGGGATGAACAGAAAATGGTTGAAATACGTAAGGAACTGCAACCTCGGTCATTCCGGGTTAAGGTTAGTTACTTCATTGTTCCCAGTTCAGCTACTTTGCATCGTTGGTTAATTTTAGCAAAAGTACATATGTAGCAGATTTGCTTTCTTTGAAAATGTATTCAGTAATGATAGCTGTGTTTCCCTGTGTGTTCGCATCTTGATGTCTTCATTTTCTCTCCAATGCAACTCTAAGTGAGAATGTTTACCTTAACACTTGTGAATTTGCAGGCAGGGCAGGCAATACACCTCGGTGGTTTAACAAGGCTAGATCTTAATCAAGCTTCTGTACAAACGATTTACATCACAATTTGGGCATCACCTAATGTATCTTTGCACTTGGGTAAAATTGAAAATGCCGATGAAATGTGGGGAAATCACATTGGCATAAGGTTACAGGTAATTATTTTCTTCAAATGCACAAACTCTAAGGTTGATGCATCAATATAAGAGTTAAGCCTTTATCTGTCCAAGGAGTTGGCCTACTGGTTAAGGTCCAAGAGCACTCACAAGCATAAGATCTTGGGTTCAAATTCTACTAAAAATGTTATTGTACAACTATGAAGCACAAACCATGGGTTTTGTAGAATGATTCAAGGGTGCACCTCTGTTAACCAAAAATTTATCCTTTATCTGCATTATTGGCATACCTTAACAAGAGATGATTAACATGCATGTGCACTAATGTAAAAATGCTTGTTTTATTTGGTGGCAAGTCTTTTCTTTTGACCTGCAGTTCTTGGTCATCAGTGAATGTGATGGAATGTACAAAAGCATGGAAAACACAGTCATCTTGTCGGGATCTTGAGAAAACCCAAATATGGCAAACCCTACTAAAAATGCTGATTGTGCAACTGTGAAGCACAAACCATTGATTTTGTAGAATGATTCAAGTTGCCCCTTTGTTAAAAAAAATTTAGCCTTTATCTGCATTATTGGCATACCTTAGCAAGAGATGATTAACATGCATGTACGCTAATGTGAAAATGCTTTTTTTATTTGGTGGAAAGTCTATTTTCTTTTAACCTACAGTTGTTAGTTGTTAGTTGTCACTGAATGTGATGGAACGTACAAAAACATTGAAACGTGGGCATCTTGTCAGGATGTTAAGAGGAAGCATATGTCCACCCTTCGGAACCACAGCAAAGTGATTTTGCCAATATTTGTCAATAAAAAAATACACAAAATAAGAGATGAACCTTTCCAAATCAGTTCCGAAACCATGATTGAGAACTGGCATGAAGGTTACTGAAAATATGGGAACCATCATGCCAAGAACCAAAATTTAAAATGTCCACATGGCTGGAGAAGCACTTTACAGCTGATTGTTTATATTTTTGTTTATTCTGGTTATGTATTTATGAGAGTAAGATATATTTATTGACCAAAGCATTAAGTAGTGGTACAAGATGATTTATGTAAACAAATGAAAATTGGTTTCTCATTTAAATAATACATTTTCCACTTTGTTTCCAAGCAGCACTGTTAGTGGTTGGCCTTATAATCGGCTTGCACCACTGCCTTGTACTAAAAGCTGTTAATTATCAAGGAAAATAGTAAAGGCACCTGCTATAAAACAACAAAAAAATACATTAAACCTTTCAAAATTTTTGAAAAATGAGCATTTACACACCTTGCAAGATGCTGATGTTAACAAATTTATCTTTTATACACAACTTTTCTTATTTAATTACACGTATCTAGTTCTTCCGCCCATATTAAAAATCTAGCATCAGTTCAATTAAGAAAAAAAGCTCAAACATGGTGATAAACGTGGTATTTTAGTACAAATTGTTGGCTTCACACTGTATTGGAGGATAAATCTTGTGATACCACTTAGAATTTTAAATTTTGAAGTTGTGGTGTATTGGTTGCCATTATAATTTTCCTTAGTCTAATTCATTTTTCTTGCTTCATAATGTTCAATTGTTGTATATATTATCTTATAAGATCCTTCGGAAAATCTTTGGAGAAGATTTGTATGAAGAAAATGAACCCAAAGTCATGCAATAGGCTTGTGTCAATGACAGCCCATGTGCCCAATTACATATATAGCTTGTTTTTATCAGTGGAATTACAGTTTAGCTTGTGATTGTACTACAATTACATTTCATCATGAGAATTTCACTTTGGAGGTAGAGAGGATGTTAAATAAATGTTATAAGGTCGAATAATGGGATTGGGCGTGGGATGTTTAAGAATAAAATTCAAAACAATCTTAACTAAGAGATTTTCTACCACTTTTACTTATCTTGATCATGGTAAATTTAAACTCAGTCAAGAGAGAACCAAATGAATTTTAGAGATAATTGAAGAGAGAATCCCACGATGTCCATAGAATATAAGAATTCTATATGAATTTCTGGAAAAATAGAATTGCATTAATTTTTTACATTTCTGCCATATATGTGGATACATGGAGCAATTGAACACGGTCGATTTCCCTCTTTGTACTCCTTTCTTTACATTTAAGATAACTGCACATAACTTGCCCTATTACTATGATTGCACCTTTACAATACTGACCACGTGACACTTAAAAAGAACACACTGCAGCATACAAACCAACAACACAGCACGCATACACATTGCACAAAAAAGATTACATTTAATGACTCAATCAGTATACATACACATTACACTCGCACATCATCACAGCTGCTGCACGCACAATTCAGCTTGTCCATGTCTAATTTAATTTTCTTTTTTGTGTGTGTAAGCATGCTCAAAGGGAATTATTCTAATTGAAACATTAGCGGATTGATCACTCTCGTTTCTTTGCTCTTGATTTTCCTTGTACACGATCATAAAGGCTTCTAACTCTTTGTTTTAATCACTTTAATTCCCACAAAAGACCTGGCTCTAATTCAATTTGTTATAGGATTGAGTAATAGGACGTTTGAGAATTAAATGAGAAACAATCTTATTCTCAAGAATTTTCTACCAGTTTTACTTTACTTGATCACGATAAATTTGAGGTTGTTAAGAGAGAACGTTACAATCTCCTTATAGTATTAGAATTTTATATCTGGAAGAATAGCACTTGTATTATTTCTTTTCGTTTTTTCCATATATGCTTTATACTAGGAGCAGGAGCAGTTGAACAAAACTGCTGATTTCCCACTTCTACTCCTATTTTTACACATAACTGAACAATACTTCTCCTCTTGCCCAATAACTGCACCTATTTGTATTAGAACAATAACTAATCACATTACTTTCAAAACAGCAGCAACATTCTAACCAGAACACATCACACATGCACACTGCACAATCATGGCACTATGTCTCAACAAAATACTGTACACACACATAATTCACACACCGCACTGCTTGTCCATGTCTACTTTAATTTGCTTTTTTTTTTTTTTTTTGGTGTGTGTATTCATGCTAAATGTGAATTAGTTTAGTTATAGCATTGCTTCCCCCTTTGTGAACACGCATGGCCTCACACACAAAGTTGGATAATCTCCGATTCACTTTCAATCTTTTCCTCTCTAATGTTAGTGGATTGTTACTCTTGTTTCCTTGCTCCTGATCTTCCTTGTAAATTATCATAAAGCTTCAAATGGTTTTTTTAAATTGCAATAATTTCTCCATAAAGACCTAGCTTAAAACACAGAGTCGTTATAGGATCCAGTTTTAGGATTTTTAAGTATGAAATTAAAAAACAATCTTTTTAAGGGATTCTACCACTTTTACTTATTTTGATCAAAAAAATTTGGGCTTTTTAGGAGTGAACCCAACAATCTCTTATTTAGGACTCAATTAAAGAGAGAATTCTATGATATTCTTAGTAAATAAGAATTCTATTTATCCGAAAAATAGCAATGTATCATTTTTTTTTTTTTTTCATTTTTGCTGCTTATGCCAATACATCGAGCAATTGAACATAACTACTAATTTCCCTAATCTGCACATAACTCCCCCTTATTGCCCTATAGCTGCACCTATTTGATCACAGCAATAACTGACAACATGATACTCAAAACAAAAACACACTGCACAACATGGCACCATTTAACAATACAATATCAATACCCATTCATACTGCACACACACATCGCAGGTACAGTGCCCACAGCACTGCTTGTCCATGTCTTTTCTTGTTCTCTTTTTGCATGTGTAAGCATGCTTGACAGAAATAATTTTTATTTTCCTTTTTAATTTGTATAGTTGTAACAATGAATGGATTAAACAAGGATAATTTGATCACATGCTTGTCTTAAGGTCTATTTCTAGAATGAGTTTAAGATCTAAATCTATATCTTACTAAATTATTGTATCTCTTTCCAAAATGGTTCTCACCTAATGGCCACTAAAGGAGTTTCCTCGTCTTTATTTCAATTTCTTGATCAAAATTTGAAGTATTCAAAAGTAAATCAGAAGTATTTCCAGCATGTTGCCTGTTTCTGCAATTGGTATAGAAACAAGGTTGACACATTTAACAACAACACACTTGAAAGCTGAATGCATTTGTTGAGAGAAGGCAGGCAGAGTTAGCAAAAGAATAGCCTGCCATATTTGATTGATAAGGTATTCCGCTCCTCTATCCCATATGTACTGGTCTGCCATATTTCTTGCTGTAGGCTTAAACGTCAGCTGCCCTTCCTCCCAGTAGCCTTGGACCAATGCAGTTTACATTCGTGCTACAGAAATCAGATTATGTAGAACTTTCTGAGCTAATTTTCTGGAAGGGAATACTCATAGAAGTATTCGATGAAAGATTTTTGTTTTTGCTTTTTGAGGGAAAATTAGAATGTGTTGTCCATCATTAGTATTGATGTCCATGCTGCCTTTTCAGTTCGTATACATATTTTTGCAAATTCTGTGAAAAAAAGGCAGATAGCAGGTTGTCAATATGTAAAGCCATGCATATTGTTGATGTAAATCTAATTAAGATGATTTCCCCTATTTCTCTTGGAGATCTGGGGACTAAATATTCCTGGTTGAAGACTCTGCAGATGATACTAACAAATAGCATGTTCTCTTGCAATTCACTTGTATCAGCATTAAAGGGTATACAAGTATCCTGCTTATCAACTCCATTAAACTAAACTTAACAAGACATCTGATTGCATTAGTTGCTGAAGTTCTTCTGGTTCAGTGAAAGGGTGTCATGCAAAATACTGTTTGAATTTCTCGAGTGTAAACTATCTTGCTAAAATACAAGTATATGAACTTATTGCTGGTAATCTGATCTCTTCTGCAGGACCAATTTGATTCACCTTCAATTTTTCCTACTGAATGTTATGCCAGTTGGCATATAAATTAATTTTTTGCATGAGGTGTTTCCCAACTTTGGCTTGAAGGACTTGATTCATTAGAATCTAACTAAGGCATAAATTAGTAGAGAAGGCTGACCCAGTACCTTGGCACAATTATTTCTCCTAGTCCTAGCCTGGCACTTCTGCACAAAATGAACCTTTGCCTTCCTGTGACCAAATCTGAATCAGGGGTCCAGCAATTTTGTTATTGTTTTGGCATTAGGTTATGGTTTATTATGACCTGTGCTTCCTTAACATTTTATTTTATATATATTTATATTTTTGCTTCCAATGTTTCTGGCACGCGAGAATCTAGAGCTGAATTCAATGGGTGGTGTTTTATCTTTTCTCGCAGCCTCCCATGGGAAGAGAACGAGCATCTGACCTAGGTGAATGGGAAAAGAGGGAGCTCAAGGTGTCTGGAACCAGTTGGGATGTGAACAGTGTTGACATTGCTGTGGCTGGCTTAGGTTGGTTTTCCATAGGTCTAAAAGGGGAAGCAACCCTGAGGTTATGGGCATATAAAGGTGTCGAAATAACTGTGCGAGAACCTTTGGTGCTTGATCGGGCTCCTTTTCTACTGAGACCTGGATTTTCTTTGCCAAAAGCTATATCTGATGCAGTTGGAAACCAATCAAAACTTGAAGCTCAGAGAAGAAAAGAATTGCAAGAGGAGCTTCTGAAGGTGTAAAGGTAGATTTCTAGCATGAAGATCTTACAGGAAAACCTTTTGGTCAGATGAGAATAATTAGTCAGCAGTAACCATGGACCATGGTCATCAGAGTGTGGGAGTTTCTGTAGGCTTACATAGAAGTACTCAGGTTGAGTGAAAACGGCCTTTAGGTCAAATGAGCTAGCATGGACAATTGCTGAGCAGGGGGATGTGTTTTGAATTTTGTGGAAGTTGTATGGGAAGATGTTGTTGAGTGAGTAGAACTGTGGAATAAAAGCAGCAGAGCGGCATGGTTCTCATTATGCTGGTTATCAGATTTTGTAACTTGATGATGTTTGTCATTCATATCTCCCCCTGATCTATCCCATCCTCCGCGGCTAATTTGATGTAGCCGTTGGCACCCTTCTGGTTCTTGGCTACAATATACAATGGTTTTTTTAAGCTCCCTTGAATTTAAAACTATGGTCGTTATTTCTTACTTCTTTTCTCTTATTCTCCCCCTCCCCGGCCCCACCACCCCCCCACCCCCCACCCCACCACCCCCCACCCCCCTCACCCCAACACCCCCCCCCCCCCCCCCCTACCCCAATCCCCCGCCTCCAAGTTGGGAAAGGATGTAACATTTAGAAAGATGACACACACCTTAGGAGTGAAAGGTTACTCTAAGCCTTCTAGAAATATAATAACTAAAATAGAATATATGGCAGTTTAATTACAAAAATAAATCATTAAACTTTCATCTTAGAAATGTGAGGTAGGTACATAAAAAATATGCTCATTCATATTTAAGAATTGCGATTTAATATATGCAACACATCAAGATTAAGAAATGCAAAAGCAAATTTAAAAGTCTATTTTAATAATTAAGTTTGATCACGTTTTATTTGAGTAATTAATTTTAAAACAAAATCTATTTTTTTTTTTTTAAAAAAAAAGAAGTCTGAGTTAGATGCTCGAAGAAAGAAAAGAAAAATTAAAAAAAAAAAAGAATAAAGAAAACGGACTCAAAAACCAAATCAAGCTAAAGTTTTGGTATTTTTAAAACGGTCAGTTTCGTACGGAACTCCAAATCAAACCAAACCATTTTATATATTTGTTTTGTTCTTTTTTTTAAATATAAGTTCTAGTTATTATGAAATTAAAATTATTTTTCTAATTTTTTATTAATCCACTTCTATTAGCTCATTACTTATTAATTTATAAAATTGACAGTGTAATTATTAAAAACACCAAATTAAGATTTACACACCCATAATAGGATGATACACACTGCTTTTAGCGGGTCTAGCATATATAGAATAATTCAAAAAAAATAAGACTAATCTATAATTATATAATTTATTTAGATAAATAATTAATTTAATTGAATCTTTAGTACTAGATGTCACAATTTGTCATACCATAACCACCCCACTGTGACTGCAGCATATTTGATAAAACAAAGGCAAGTAAAACCTTTTTAATAAAATGATGATAATTCGAACTCCAAATCAAACCATGCCAAACTTCTTTTCTTTTTTTTCCTCCTCGTCTCTTCCAGTTCAAAAGTGCAGGCTTGGTCCAGGTAAATTGCGATATGCATGACAGCTATTTCCAAAGTTGACCGCCTGGCTGACTCAAGAACCTAAATGATTTCAAACTAAAACTTAAAATGTAAGGCATTTGGAAACAACATAAATAAATAATAAAACCCTCAAATGAAAGCTCTTTTTTACATTTTCTAAAATTGTTGTACATATTCCTTGTTTTTTTTCTTTTTCTTTTCTATTTTTTACATTTTCTTAACGTTTTTCTCATTAAACAAGAGAATTACAAGATAAACTTGAGACTGCGCATCATAATAAAAATCTACATAGAAGGTAAACATAAACTGGCTAATTCTGGATAGGTTCTACTACCCTAATCAGCAAACTGAGCTGACAACACGCTTTCAACGGGCTGATGGATGAGCTGACACACGATTATGAATTTTTGCTGGATAAAATGACGGACTTCTTAGAATGCTCCATCTCATTTTAAGCAAGCTGAAGCACCTCTCAATCACATTTCGGGCAGATCCATGCCTCAAATTAAACAATTCCTCAGGAGATCTTGGTTGATGACCTTGGCGCCATTCATGTAAATGATACTTTTGACCCGTAAATGGTGCCAAGAATCCCTCACAATTGGGGTAGCCTCCATCAACCAGATAATAACATCCTATATGAGTGAAAGAAGAAGTGAATAATGTTTTAACAATGACACTACTTAAAGAAAAACTAAATTCAAACTTTTGTGAGTTACAGCAAATCATACCCTGTGATACTTTAAGGTCATTTCTCCTAGTGATTGCATCCCAAGTATTCTACTATCAGCAGCAGACCTCCCACCCAGGCAGCACATAAACAAAAAGCATATTTGGTGTACAAACACCCAACACATTAGTTGCAATCTCATTTTTTCTAGTTCTATATCGAGGCTTATCTTTCATTGGCACTTTAATTGGGATATGTGTTCCGTCCAAAGCACCTAAGCATTTCTAGATAAGACAAAATATGGATAAATTTTAGAATGATTTTTCATTAAATTTGTATGAATTTAATGATCAATATGGGATTTTTTTTACCTTGAAATATTTCCATCGCTCATCGATACAGTTCTCAGGAATGGGTTCAGGCCTCTTCAATAGGTGATTGCTCAATCGGAGAGTGGCATTCAATACACTGTGAAAATATTTACTTACAGTTGCTCCAGACCTCCTAAAATTATACTTAATCACCCTATTCTTCACATGGTGAGCAAGTATATGCAAGAACATTGCAACTTGTTCATCCATATGCATATTCCTTGTTGATTTTAGCCCTCCTATGCCCTTTAACATCTCACAAAGTTTGAAAAAAGCATGCCTATCTAATCTCAATTGTTCAATACATGTCACATTATCACTATGAACAAGTCTCCTAATATATTGACGCTGTTGATAGGAATTCAAACTATAAGACCATACACGAGGTCGATAGGAATGTAAGACCAAAGCATATAAAAAGGAAATTATGTGGCAAGCAACGTTACCATATTCCACACCTAAAGCTAAAAGAAAACAAACGATTTTCTTTTTCCTCCGTCGATCAACATGTAAACAAACTTTATCCATCACTGTAAAAATGACAAATAAGCCTTTGTAATGTTTCCTTTTATCATGCAAATCGGAAAACGTGTGCATCCAAACTTAACGTAGACTCAGATTTAAAAATCTTATGTTTGAAAGTCAACTGTTGGAATAATATATGCAACACAATATGGAACTGAGCAAATTTAGCGGTCTTTGAAAGACAATATAAGAGCTTTCATCGTAAATCAACCTAAAGAGAGATATTATTGAACTGGCTCTTACCGAAAAAATCCCAACAAATGTAGAGTTCAGGATATGTCTCCAACTCAAAAATGTAACATTTACCCTGCATAAAAGTAATAATTTCATTTAATACTAAGCTTAAAAAAAAAAAAATTAGTCTTGCGTGATTAAGAAAACTTAAAATTTCTCCAACAAATATCAATCCACGAGTATCTTATAAAGGTTTTCCTGGAGAATTTTCCCAAGTGACCGCAGTTAGAAAATGCTCTATGGGCATTTGTAGAGGAAGAGAATGAGTAACCCAGAACTAATTAATTAACAGCAGTCAGAAAAATTGCCATGGGAGGGGAAGATCTATAAGCAAACCGAAGCTGAATTATACTTGAGTTAAACTCCCAATAAATTGTGAAACCAGAACAAGACACACAGCCAGCACACCAAGTTGAGCTTAAGCTACAGGAATCATATCAAACATAGCTTTGAACATGAATTATTTAATCAAGTTTGCCGGAGTCCAATTCAAACACATATTGGCATTATATATTAGTTTGTCAAACTCGCAATCCTAACGAAAGCTGAAATCTATAGAATCGACTGAATTATATAGATTATATAAAATTGATAGGACCATAAACTTGTAAACCCGTATACCTGTATACTCAATTAAGAGTTTACACATTCTAACTCAAAAAAATAGTTTAATATATACATTCAAAACAAAATTTGATCTTTTTTAAAACAAAAAAAGGGAAAGAAATGATCAGAGTGATGAATCCACTGTCATGCATGCCATACAGCTTACACATAGAAAATGGGAGTTGCTTGTCCACAACTATTAGAAAAAGTTGTGAAATAGATCATCTAAAACCAACACATTACTTTACAAATGGCAGGATTCGATTGCAATAAGAACCATCCCAGATTAAAAAACAATTGAGACTTGGAAAAACATACATCCATTCCTGATGGCTTATTGACCTCACATTTCATAAAGATAAAATAAATAACAACATAACTAACAGATCAAGCAATTATTATATGAAAACACAAAACATAAAATGTAAATAACACATAAAATAAAACACCATTAAAGGAAAAAAAGAAAGAGAGTCTTGTAATTCTACTATAGTGAGCAAATAAATTGGAATGGACTAAGCATCATCCTAACTCTTTTACATGATAGGCTAGACCTTTTGAATAACAAAACAAAAGGAATCATTAAAAAAAAAAAAAAAAACAAATCTAATGTGTATCAGATGATGCATTTTAAGCCTTTATTTTATTTTAGCTACTTTTAAAGGAAAAACGTAACCCTCCAGTTAGTTACAAGCTAATGTGTATCCAGTAAGATCCACATAGTGATAGAGCCACTCTACACATAGTGAGCCAAGCCAGAGGTGATAACTCTCATTAGTATGCCACTTCCAGTTCAATCATGAGCAAAAACCCACAGGAAAATGAACTCTTTGTCAACAAATCTACAATAATAATGGGTCTCTCACCAACACTACCATTGACAAATAAACTAGTATGTTATCCAAAACATCCAAAAATTCATAAACCAATATTAAGTCAGTGACTATTAAATCTTTTCTCGGATCTATCAAGTTATAAAAACGTGAAGTGTGTTTTTGTGGAGATGCTTCAACATGTAGACATGGATGTGGGTCCGTATGTATAATTTGCTTCAATCAGTGAGCTTCTACATGTGAATGCTCCTCAAACTTAATCCTTATGCAACTTGCATTAACTAATCATACAAACAAGGAGTCGAGTGTACGGACGATATCAATATAAGCTGCTGGTTTCAAAAGAAGGATTGTTTTTCTTTAGTTAAATCAAAAGAAGGATTAATGAATTAGTATAACTAATAAATGGTACTAAATCATATTTAAAACTAGAAATCAAACAAATTAACCAAAATAAGAAAAATTTACAATGCCTGATCAGCACTACCAAATTTATTGGACAAGATTTCAGTTTCATCTACACCTTTCAGTAGCTCTTGAATCTAAGAAACAAGATCCGGCAATTGCCCATACTTCTCAAAATAACCGATATTATGAAATTGCAACTTAATACAGAAGATATAGAACATAGCAACTGAGATTTGGGTTTTTAGAGTAACAGAAAGGCTGAGGGACAAGCATGAACACACAGATACATGGGACACTGAGAGAGAACTAAGAACACAAGATATCTACATGCTTCAAAATCCCAGAACAATACCGTAGAATTTCGAAATTCGAATCCACGAACAAACAATCAATCAATACATTAGATTTGTTCGATTCAAACATCAAAGCCAAGTAAAGAGAGAAGTGAGAACAACAAAGAAAGAGAGAGAGAGAGAGAGAGAGATTTCTTACCACACCTCAAAGCCAAGTAGGGAATGATGGAATTAGGGTTTGAAGAAAACGAAGAAGCAGCTTTAAAAGAAAGAGGATAAAAGTGTGATTGATGAATGTGATTGTTCGATTATAGGAGGATTATTTTTGAAATTGGATAATATAAGCAGGTGTTGAATTGTGATTCTTAAGTCCATGAATGGAATCCCTATTACGTAAAATAAAGAATATGGATTCAAAGCTGAATACCTATTACGAGCTTGAAAACAAACTAAACATATAATAAAAGCCTAGTAGATAATAAGCATGTAATGGAATCAAAATTCCATCAAAATTCCATCCAAGTGAACAGCTCCTTCCAGTTCCAAAGTATAGGCTTGGTCCAGGTAAATTGCGATATGCATGACAGCTATTTCCAAAGTTGACCGCCTGACTCAAGAACCTAAATGATTTCAAACTAAAACTTAAAATGCAAGGCATTTGGAAACAACACAAATAAATAATAAAACCCTCAAATGAACGCTCTTTTTTACATTTTCTAAAATTGTTGTACATATTCCTTTTTTTTTTCTTTTTCTTTTCTATTTTTTACATTTTCTTAACGTTTTTCTCATTAAACAAGAGAATTACAAGATAAACTTGAGACTGCGCATCATAATAAAATCTACATAGAAGGTTAACATAAACTGGCTAATTTGGATAGGTTCTACTACCCTAATCAGCAAATTGAGCTGACAACACGCTTTCAACGGGGCTGATGGATGAGTCTGGGGCTGCATCTTGGACTCATGTTCTTGGTTGGCTTCTCTGCATATCTAGCTGCCTGTGTCTTTGGACGGGCATCTCCCTTGTCCAATGATTTCAACAAATCCAGGTTCTTAGTAGCATCAGCTTGCATTCCTGCAATTTGGCAAGTGCATGAGTATTGGTACAAATCTGACATAACCAGCCAAGCTGCTTGTAATTCAATATGCAAATTTCAGTGTCTATCACCGAATTCCAGTGAAGGCTTCAAAGCATAACTCACAGTTGATATATCAATTATTGACCTACTACATAAAGTAAATCACTTCTTTTTAACTTTGGAACATCAAGGACCAAGTTCCCATGATTCCCACCTCAAAAGGTGGTAATAACGTGATATCTGTAATCCAATTTCGACTACACCACCTACAATCATCCCTTATATCAGTCTAACAGCCGGTAAGTCAATTATCAAACATCAAATGCATTTGCCAAGACACACAATTTACCTTTTCCAGTGGCTGCATTGGCAGCTGCAGAATAAGAAAAGCCATTTCCTTCTGCTTCAGAAAACTGTATGAACTCTTCAAGTTGATCTTCCATGGAAGGGAAGTCTTCACCAACATCCAGATCAAAAGTATCAGGAAGCATATCGATCACATCATTGCAATCAAGATCATCCTCGGCATCATCAAAGAAACCATTAGGATGCTCACTTAGCCAGTAGTCACGATACCAAGTTGAGGTTGTAACAAGCTGCCACCATTCTGGGGAGAAATCTTCCACTTGTCGATAAGCAGCAGGAATGTAAAGAGGCGCATCAGGGTTCAGTGTTGATCTTCCTCCCGAAACAAGTGCCATTTTCTTCAAGATCGATTGCCTTTTGGTGTTCTGTTATCTGGTACCACTATGTAGCTGATCATGAATAAAAATAAATATAAGAGTTATTTCAAAGGGAATATAGAAATTGTCACTGAACCAACTTGCTATTAAGATGAGGAAAACCCAATAATACAGTATATTATTTGCACAAAGAAGAAAAACTGGACAATGCAATATCTTGTAAAATCAGAGATAACCAGAATCCAGATTATGTTACTATTATTTAATCTAGTGCCAAACTAGTGCAAACCACAGCTAGAATAATCTGGTATCCAAGAAAAAAGAAAATGTGGCATAAAACCCTAATAAGAGTTGGATCGGAACATTATACGCATCACACAAAACAAACAACACAGAAACCAACACGCTATCCCTCAATCCCATGGTAGCATTAAATTTGCATAGACCAACAAGGTCTTATCCATGTGCGTGCATTAATATCAGCGATTCAGGAGGTACCGTAGCCAAAACAATCACAAATTTAACCTGACCCGAGAACTGAACAGTACAAGTGAAAACTTTGAAAAACCTAAATATGCTGGAGATCCACCTCAAGTGCCCACGAGAGAAAGAGCAAGAGAGAATCCTATTCACATTTGATGGATCAAAAATTTCAAACATATATCATCGAAAACTAAACCACATAGACATATTACGATTACTCCACGTGAAAATTTAAAAAATAGTTCAAAAATGGTACAACTATCGGAATCATTTTGTCTCCTTTTTTGCCGATTATCAGTCAGTGTTCAGGCAACACACTTTTGCAACAAATTTTCCAATTCTTTTCCCTCGCCAAACCATTTCTAAACAACGATCAAGCTCGATTGCTTTTTCTTTATCCAAAAAGTGACAATCAAGCGTCACTTCACCCAAAAAAGGGGGGAAAAAAGGATCCATACTTATCTTACAATAAACTACACGTCGCATAATGTTTGATCTTCATCTAAAATTAGAGGGTTTTTAGTACAGTTTCGTCACTTCAAAAGCGCATAAATTTCAAGGTCTGTATGGTGAGTTATAGATCTTAATGCAATATTTTAATTTCAGCAGTGAAATATCGTAACGCATCAAAAAAGTAGTCTTCATTAACTTTTACGAATCAAAAAATTTAGGCGGAAAAAAAATCTACTAACTGCTCATGCAGATCGACCAACAAGAAATTCATAACTTTTGAATCATTCCAATCGGTTTCGAATTAATCGAAATTCCGACACATCAAGATTAAAAAAAAATGAAAAAGATAGGAAAAAAAAAAAAAAAAGAGAGAGCAATATTATATTACCTCGAAAAGACGATAGATATTTTATTGACCAGGAACTTGGTTCCGAACGGATAGAATAAGACTAGAAACACTCGGGGGGAAGGTTTGTATTTATATAGGTGAGGTTTGGGAGCTACGAGCCTGGTTAAGTTGGTTTGGGATTTGATCTGTGGAATACGAGCCTACCCACTGATTAGTTGGACAGCAGTACACGGGCCCATAAATTGCCGGTAATCGTCGGTTGCCGGTATTTCGATAGGAGTGGGTGAGGTTGGGTGTTCCTATGTTGACCTTGACTGAGGACGGTGGCCCGAGTGGGCCTTAGAGGCTTTGGTATGTAAACCGTGTCGCGTGCTTCTGAAGTTGCTAGGCAACAGGTAAAAGCATAAAAACCTCGTCTTTTTAAATATATGTTTTAGTTTTATTTTCCATAGCAAGAAATAAGCTTTAAAAGAGTAAAATTTCTCAAAAGCAACCCTCTTCCACTCCCCTCCCTCTCCCTCTCCTCTCCCTCTCCTCTACACCTTCCCCTTTTCCTCTTTTTGTTTTTGTTGCGGTGGGGTTGTTGTTATGTGTGTGTCAGGGATTAATATAGGCTAAATTTAGCCTAAAACCCACACATAAGAACCTTTGGGAAAGAAAAAAGCTATAAGAAGAATAAAATAATCACTAATGAATCCTTATTTTACAATTGGAAGAGATTCCCCAATATATACAAAAGCGTCCATAAATAAATGTCAAGATTATTGCGATATAACGGTTATTAGATACAATTTTACTATCACCCTACCTACTACTTCTACTACTAATATACATCGAATCTGGATAAGGAAGATTTTATAGAGATCACTAGAGTCTTCTCGTCCTTCTGGAATCTTCTAAGTTCTTGTTTCAAATTTGATAGACTTGGGCAATGTTGGGCTTTGATGGACCTCTGTACTCGACAATCTTCAAAGGTAAATGACATTCTCCCCCCAATCCAGCAACGTCCTCGTCGTTCACTCTAGCTTGAGTATTGTGAGTCCTCTTCTTCAACATATGTCTACTGATCTCATCTTCATTCTTCTTTGTAATGGATTTTTCCCACTACTACTTTGCCCCCTTTTAACTCAACTTATAATCATAAGCTTCATGATCCTTTGATTCTCTTTTCTTTCATCTTGGATTGGGTTTTTATGAAGTCTCCCCCACCAAAGCTGTTTGACTTAGACCATTATCCACAATTTCAAGTTGCATCTCTGTAATGAGTTTCTTTGTTTCTTGTCTTCCTTGTCTTTGGAACGATGCATTGAAACCTTGATTGATCAAACAAATGGAATTTTTTTTGGGATAATGATTTCGTCAACCTTATCTAAGAAATCATACCAATAACAAACTAAAAATCATGCATAGGGATAACCTCTATGTTTTCCTTCCTCACAAGCTTACAATGTTAAATTCCACATCCCTAGCAGGTCGGATGTTGGGATTTTCTTTGAGTTTACTGTCTTTAGTTGCGCCCTGCTTCTTTCAACCTTAACTTTAATTTTTCTACAACATCCTTTGATATGAACATGTGTGAGGCTTCTGTATCTATCATTGCATTCATCTTTCTTCCAGCCACCCTTACCTCAACATACATTAAACTTTTGCGCTTTTCATCACGTTCCTGTCTTCATGGCATTAAGCCTCCTCATGGTACCAATGCATCTCTTTCTCTCATCATCTGACTTATTTTCCATGAATAAAGCTATCAAGAGTCCCTCTTAGACATTCCTAGCATAATGTGGTCCATCACAAAAGAAGCATTTTTAACTCTTGGCTCCTCCTCATGTATCTTGTTTCCTCCTTTGTTCTGCTTCCCCCCTTAGTAGACTAGGTGATATGTTATTTTCACCTTCCTTCTTTTTCCACTTCACTCCCAGAAGAATACTCAAATTCCTTACTTGAAATTCTCCCAACACTTCTTACGATGGCTATGGCTATGGCTTTCGAGATATTCTTACACCATGCTGCTCAAATTCTAGTTTGCTTATTGCTTCAAACCATCTAAAATAGCACAAGAACATCATCTGTTTGAGATATGATATTTCCAAAACAAGCTCTAAAATTCTTCTACGTACTATTTCACGGTGCCCTTTTGAGTAAGATTGCGAAGTCTAACTTTGGCCTCACTTCTAGCATTTTGAGGGGGGAAAACATCTTTGTAAACTCATCCGAGACATCTCTACTCTTGCTCCTGTTATGAACAACTTGTCACGGGATTAATATTTTAGATCGTTCCTATGTGGCACTTAGCCTTCTATCCTCACACACAAAGGCTAAGTTTAGCTTAAAACCCATACATAAGAGCTTAGAGAGAGAAAGTGGAGAGAGAAGCTCTTGGGAGAATGAAATAATCACTAATGAATCCTTAGTTTACAAATGAGGGAGATTACCCTATATATACAAAAGCCCCCATAAATGAATGGTCAAGATTATTGTGATCTAACGGCTAAGATTTAATTTTACCTACCGCCCCCTACTACTCCACCTACTAATTATATAAACCCCAGGAATTTTTCACGTTAGTATACGATTTTATAATAGATTTATGAACTAGATAATAAATTTAGATTCTAATTAAAGTCTAAGAATAGATCAATATCTAGAATTTGGTTAGATAAGGATTTAAAATTCGAATAAAGAAATTCCTTAACCCTAGTTGATACAAAAACGAGAGATTTCGTATCTTGAATGAATAATTCAAGATATGATTAAAAGAAATCTAAAATTAAACCGAAAACTGATATACAAATAGATTTAAATAGGAAAATATGAATGAGAGATAAAATAATTGTTTTTTAACTCGGCAATGATTCGAGATTAGAATAAGATAGTAATGAGCTTAGATTCAAATTTAAACCTAAATTCAAGACTCCTAGTAAAAATTAAACGCTACTAATAAGATTTCATAAAGAATATTAAAACTAGATATATATTATATATATATATAGTTTAACCTCTATATCAAATACGGTATTGAGCAAATAAATAACTACATTTACAGACAGAAAATGATAACCTAAAAATGAACCGTTAGGATTATAAATAACATCGAAAACATAAACTGTTGAATAACTCAAAATCTGAACTCCAAATAAATAATCGAATCACACTATTGTTCTAAACCGAGTTTTCTTAAGCCATTAAAGCCTGAAACAAAAATTGACCTAATGAGCTTTAGAAATCTTAATCGTGGGAAATAAAATTATACGAATAATAACTACGTATATATAAACTAAAATTGTATTTTTGAAAATCTAAGTGTTTTGTATACTTCCATAAAATATATTTTTGTACAAAAACTCCCAAACATTAACTAATTTGTACCCGTATACTTTTAAATGATCTAAAACTAAAATTAAAATAATAAACTATTATATATTGTTATTCGGCTGCATTTCGGGGAAATCGGAGAAGGAAAAGAAGCCGAAATGGAGCAATAATGCATCCCAAAAAGTCCACAAAAATCAAACCAAACAACCAACCACATATTGCCAAATTTCTCTCATTAATGACAATGAAAATAACAGATTGAACACAGCTATATGTAAGGGAAATTCCTATCAAATTGGAGGGAAGAAGCAGCCGCAAGTCTTTTCTTTCTTTTCTTTTTATATATGTTTAAATGCTCATAAAGAGGAAAGAAAACAATCCCCATTAATTCCCACATTCTCCAGAATAAATCCACTCATACATAGCTACCAAAACCAACCAAAAACAGGAAACAAACGAATCAAAACAATCGAGTTCGGATAAAAGGAAAAACCAAACTAAAAACCCTTGAATACGAGCTCAAGGTAAATTGATGCGATTCAAATGATTTTCTTTCAAATCTAAGCTTTATAACTGACTTCTAATAATCTTAGGAACGTAATAAACACAATTACAAGCTTCGGAATTCATCGGACGAGCTCCAACAAGGTAAAAATTCGAAACCCTAGCTATGTTTTAGTAAGAATCGAGATCTAAATATATATGTTTATAGACATGTTAGGAGTTGTTGTTTAACTATGTATAAGTTATATAAACACTTAGGAATGGTTTAATAATGGTTTTAACGTGTAAAATTTAAAGAACATGAATTGGACAGAGGAGAAAGATGATGAATAGTACCAACACTGTCCCTAAAGCCGGCAGTGTAATCGCTCAACGCCGGCGGCTTACATGGATGACCGGCGGCGTTAGGGACGGCTTATATGATCAAAGGCTACGTAAAAATAATTTTCACGTAAAAATGAACGTAAGCCGGCTACTTGGAGATTTACGTCGATGGCGTAGAGCCGGTATATGTTGAAAGCCGACAGCTTTCAAGGCCGGTGCAACTCCTTTAGAATAATTTTCGAAAACTAAGTTTACACCGGCATCTGGGTTTGAAGGCCGGCAGCTTTGAGCCGGCGTACACTCAAAGTTCTTCAACGAAAGCTTGTTCTGATCTAAACGAAAATTTATATATATATATATACAAAACATCTACTGAGTATTATATTATATTATATATATATATATATATAACAATATAGAATTTATTACTTAGATAAGTAAATACAAATATTTAGAATACTTAGATTAATATTTAATAATCCCTTAAAACCCGAGAGTTAAGGAAGAATATCTAGTATTAATAAAAGTTATAACCCGTCCAATATTTGTTTTAAATAGATAAAATAGGTAAGAATGGAAACTGAAATAAGCTAAATTTTCAAGTAATATGACTCCTAAAAATAACAAAATAATTATACGAGATAAAATAGGAGAAACCCGACAACACTAAGTAATAATAAATAGAGATAATTTTCTAATGAGATCAGTATAGAATAACATGGAATTAGTATTAGTTACTATAAACTTGATAAATACCAGGTCTAGGACACTAGCCACATATAGGAATTTAATTCTATAATCTATGTTGATGAATATTTTATTCATCTTAAATAGGTGATTTTGATACACTAGAGGATCTACTAGCTAATTACTACGACCGAGTCAGTATGAGCAGGTGAGTAATTCAGTCATATTATACTGTGTGTGCTTGTAAGTAGTTAAATATGTAATGCAAAGATAATTAAACGATTGTATTGTTGAAAATATGTTATGATCTGATTGTATGATTGATAAGATATCCTTACAAAAGCGATAATGCAATGATTTGATGCTGTGAAATAGTACAATGATGATTGTGTGTAATGTATGGTCACCATGAACTTCGTTAAGAATTATCGACTTAACAAAATAATCTGAACATGCATTGCACGAATTGCATTATTGCATATATATTGGGGTGACAGCCTGTTACGTATTAATATTTCGGTTCTCTGTTTACGCTTGGTTGTTCTAATGTGTTAGTTCTTCCAAGGTATTCTTTGTTCCGTCGGTTCTACGGGAACTAAGTGGCACCGAAGAACGCCGCCCGTAGTATCGCTTTGAAATGATTAATACTTGGGAGTTTCTAAGGGGATTGCAGGAGATGGTCAGTTTAATTAATTATATTCAAAGTGATAACCCTAAAACGAGAAATCGTTGATTCTCCTGTGTACTTAGTCTCTCCTGGGCAGGTGGGTCATGGAGTAATGGTTCTTCAACCCTTAAAAAGAGGGCGTAAATCTTTTTCCTGTTTGGATTCTAGATCATCCAAGCTTGTACCTGTGCATATGATTGAGTGCTTGCATTACATATGATTTGCTGATAACTTATGTGATGTATGGTATGTCTGGTTATTCACTGAGCTGTGGTTTCGCTCATACTCCAACAGTTTTCAAGTTTACGTTACGGCCCTGGTTAGTCACTTCCAGGAGTATGGCTCCGGTCAGAGCTTAGAAGCTGGAAGTCTACAGTTATATTTTAGTTTAATGGTTATGTACTATTAGAATAGATTATATAGTTGTGTACTTCAGAAGAACTATATGGTTTGTCATAGTTCTGTAATGTTTATTCACTAAGTTACTTCTTTCATATATTTGTTATTTCTTATCAAGCAACTAAAAAGATCCTGTTGTTTTTAAAAACCTATCATTCTCTGAAGGTAATCTAGTGCTAGTATTCAAGTGTGACTTGTACTACTACTAGGGTACCTCGGGGCTTGACAAATATACATCAAATCTGGACAAGAAGACTTCGCTAAAGACCACCAGAGTCTTCTAGCTCCTTCTAGAATCTTCTAAGTTCTTGTTTCGACATTTGATATGGAACTTGGGCAGTGGGCTTTAATGAACCTCATGTACTCGGCTCATCTTCAAAGGTCCGTGACGTGCTGATTTTATTTATAATGTTTCTTTAGGCTAGAAAGACTTTTGCAATCAATGTATAATTCTTCAATTCCATTAATGAATCCCTAGTCATATATGATCATATTTTCTTGCCTTATCTGTAAAGTAATCATATAATTACGACAATTTTATTAAAAAAAATTAAAAAAAGTAACTAATTGTTCACTAAATCATGGTAAAATAATTAGAGGGTATGGGTTTATGGAGTGACATTATTAAGGCAATAAACAAGCCAAGCTACTTGCGAGGCATTCAACCTTGCTTGTTTTACATCGAGCCAGACTCAAACTTATTCAATAAATGAGTTAAGTTTAATCTCAAAATAAAGTTTGTTTAGTTAAACGAGCTCAACCTAAATGGTGAGCTTGTGAACAGAGTTGTTATGAGTTAAGAGATTGCGAACAGCCTTATTGACTTTTTTTTATAATATTACTTTATTATATTTAATTATTTGTATTAATATATTAATATAATATTATATATAACTATTTCTGTAAACAAGTCTAAGCTTAGGTTCGTTAAGTTAAATGAGTTAGAGCTCATTCAGGCTTGGGAATCCATAACAAACTCAAGCTTGAATGTATATTTTTAAGACTCGTTACAAATTTGGTTCGACTCGAGCTCATTAATTTGTTAAATGATACAACCTCAAGACTTTAAAAGCTTGACTCAACTCGACTTATGGCATGATTAACTAATCTCATAGAAAAACTACGATAAATCAGTGTTGATGAATCCAATATTTCATTTTATCTTTCTTAATTATCTCCTATCATTTATTATGATGCAAACTTAACTTTAGGGTTCATTTTCAATGAGACTTTGAATTCATTATCAAATTTTAAACCTCCTTCTAAACCAAATGAATGCAAAAAAAAAAAAAAAAATGATTTTCTATTATAATGTACTATACTAAAATGAAAACCTTACTCTAAAGTGGATGTCAAATCAAGCAAATTTTAAAACAAAATTTTTTATTTGATTCTATATTACTACTTAGACTGATTTTATACATAAACTTATTGAATCATAAAATGTTTATAAACTTATATAAGGCCTATAGAGGAGTTTTCAATAGGTATACAAGTAACATATACCAAAATTATAAAGGATATACGTAGAGATGATAATAATAATAACACCTAGAGGTTTAAACCATTTTTTTTTTTTTTTTATGAAGATGTGCCTATGTCAAAGATCATATTTAACCCCCAATCTTTTTCACATTTGTTTGAGAATGAGCTTTGAAAACATCTTAGAAATGGTACCATTGTGTGTATTATTTACTTTGATATCATATTGGATAAAGCATGACAACGGTGAAAGGTTTTCATTAACTATGGAAAAAGAATATTATATGGAATTATATATGCAACTTTAGTGACAAAATAAGTATAATTGAGTTCCTTGCAAAGGTTTAAGCAAGATATTTAAGTCTATTAGATTGATACTACAAAGATAAAGGTGTAAATACACGAAATTAAGAAAATTATATACAAACAAGAGAGATGCATCAAGTATCCTATGTTAGTGTAAGGTACCCCTAAAGCACAAGGGTAGTTATATTAAATGACGATAAGACCATCCTTGTTTTCCTGTAATAAAATTTGATTAAAATAATGAAACTCTACAAAAGCAATTCAACAATGATAATACCTTAACAAGATCACAGTCCTAGCCATTTTCTCACTATAGAAAAAAACTTAAGACAACATTATCCGAACTAAAACCATGATTCTTAATCGAAAAACTAAGAAGATTCAACAAAGATCCATAGAAGCATTTGAGGTAGTATCACCACCATGTCTAACGGTTGCTTTTGACGAATTGTCTGCCATGAAATTGTTCTCCTTAGAGAGAAAAACAAGATCTTCATTCCTTAAATCTCGCAGAACTTATATCGACATAATGATAAGAGAAGAAGACTAGTAATGATCATTTTCCCTACAACTCAAAAGCTACACACACTAGATAAGAATCAGATTAAATGATTAAATGCATGATATGCATATTGGCACTTATCAATATACCTCTACAATACTCAGTAGCTCAACATCCAAAGGTGATGATGTTGCTATCGTTTTTGAGAAACCATGAACAACGTCTCCACATGTTGCCGCTTTACCAAATCATCAACTATACCATCACAATTAAATTTCTTCCATGGTGGATTAGGTGGATTCCATTGACACTAAACTTGAATATATTATGAAGACTTTTCTCCTTGACCATGTGAGCCTACCATTCAGCCTAATTAGCAAAAACTAATGGTATCCATTAGAAGTTTTACCTAGTGAAAACTCGTTGGTTTCTTTCTTTCCAAAATCCCCACAATGCAAATACAAATAAACAATCCCATGGTCGGGTTCACAATTTTCGACTTCTCTTGTTCAAGACAGATTCTTCTTGATCGAGTTACTAAGTTTCAATTGAAAGGATGATATAAATGGCTTATTTATTTTCCTCTTTTTTTGTCTGACCACAAAGTAGTCCTTACGTATGTGAGGCACTGTTGCAACTTCCTCTTTATAAAAAGGACAATTTGAATCCACATCAATTTCCTATTTCCTTAGGTTATCTCATATTGGTAAGCCATTACACAACACTCTTCAAATGAAGGTTTTAATTTACATAGCCTAGAGTTTTCCATACCTAATCCAATTCCTTCCATCCATGCTCCAATCTTTCACTAAACTATACTCATAAATAGATTTTTATTAAACTTCCCCAAGCTTTCTTGCTTACCACTTTATAGTTCTCCCATCACCCCCATTCCAGTCTAATCGTATGTTTCTCAATAGATCAATAATATTGTAGTCAAGAGGGTATTTAATTAAATCTTCACCTTAGTACGTAACCCTCTTCATACCTCATTCATCTTTCTCTTCTTTGCTTCCTTTAAAATAGGTCCATATAAGATTTGCTTAAGAGGACCCACTTCACACCATTTAGAATTTTTTCCCCACCTTTTTAGCTAACCACCATATTCTGTTCTAGCCAAATCAAATCCTCGTAACCATTGAAAAGAGTTGGGAACCCTTTTTTCTTCTTTTCCTTCCCACCAAGCCATACCTCTTCTCTGTTAGGCTTGCCCATCTGAACATGAAATTCCTAATCTTCTAAACTAATTTTATTAAACTGTCCTTATTCCTACTCACTAGGTCTTTAATCCCCAAGCCTCCTTGTTTCTTCATCTTTTTAACACATTCCCATGAGACCCAATGCACTTTCCCCTTATCATTATTGATTCCTATTGGAACCCTCTTTCAATCTGCTCTACTGGGCCTATGTTTTACTTTAGCAGAGTAGCAATTTGTGCATAATAATTTAACTTTCTTTCTATTTTAAAGTTTATCATAATACAAACACCCCCCACCCATAAATGCTTACAAACTTTACCTTCAAGCGCGCAAGCTTCCTTGTTACCTTTTGCATAATACAAATAAAATCCCCTACAAAAAGTCTCCCACCTTCTCTTATTATTGATCCTAGATATTTCCCCATTTAATTCCATGGTCAATATAAAAAATTTCTACTACTAAAGATTGTCAATCCCTCATCAATGCTCTTTAAGAAAAGAATAAGAAGATTTCCTAGCATTGATTTTCTACACCTTTAAACTATAGAACAAGTCAAAGACTCCTGTAATCAGTCTAGCATTATAATATGATTATTTGACACTGTCAAAATACTTATCCTCAATACTATTTTACGATAAATTACACAAGTAAGCCTGTCGGTTTTTATAGTATAGAAGAAATATAAGTATTCTTTCTGTGATGATTTTTTTAAGTCCTAGTAATCACTTTATCCCTTTTATCAAACAAATAAATTCAAATTAACCTAATTAATTATCTATTATTGAACTAATTATAATTACTGATAAGTTAATTTTATTCTATTCGTTTCATAGGAATTCAAACTTATTTTGATAATTTTTAATTAAATTCCTATGACTTTAGTGCTTTTACCGTTAAATTGTTTTTTTTTTTAGCTCCTCGAATCAAAAGAAGTGGAATTAAATTATATTTCATCAGATTTGGAGCAAAACCGCAGCAAAAATAAAGAATAGATCTATCATGCCCTGGATAAATGCTGATTGAGGCAAAAATACAAGGCAAAACAAGCAAAAATTATTCTATCGGGCCTCAAATTTGGCCCCCAACATGACCCTCAGTATTTGTTCTAAGGAGATCAAGCCTAAACTTGAAGAAAGCTTTTGTCGCACCTCAATGTCGTGCCTTAAATTTGACCTGCAACAGTTGTTGAAGTGAAGTACAGACCTATGCCTTACTTGTGTCTCACTGCAAACCATTAAAGCAATCAAGCCCTCAACAGTACTCAATTTAGCCCTTGATGGAAGAATGGATAGAAATGATAGCGTTTCATTAGCTTAAGTCAAGCCCTATCTTCAATGCAACACTCGAGCACTTGACTTACTCGATGAGCGATTGTTTTAGTGAACAATACAGACGCACGCGGGTAAAGATTTTGCTTTCGTTATAAAGAATCTGTGACGTCTACAATAAAATCTTAATGATTTCTATGCGCTTGTCTTATAAATAAGCGTGCATAGCATTTGTAATAAGTAGGTTGTACAGTGTACATAATCAATATAGCGTAGTGAGAGAATTTCTAGAGCGAAAGAATTTTGTTTATTCTTGCTTTAGAGAGTCTCAAGTTTTTCTAGGTAAAATCATTTTAGCCCATTGTTTGTAATTTCTGCATGACTCTATGCTGAATTGTAATATCTTTCGATCAATTTCATATTATTTCTTTAGATAATGTTCATAATTTCCAAATCTATGGAGAAATAATCTCTTATAGCTTAAGGTTTGTAAATCCAAATCTTGATGCATGTGATTTCAAATGCACTTTCAATTCAATATTGACCAGGTGTTTGTAATTAGTAGCTTGATCTTAATTTTATGGGTCTAATTGTGTGGTGCAAGAATTAGATTCATGTTTAATTTCAACTAAATAAGCCAAGAGGTTATTCTTTTAAATAGATCTACGGCTACTAATGGAGACAATACTAAATATCTCAAGAGAAGGTAGGTGAACATTTTCTGTCAGTTGTTTTGAAATTGAATGAGTTGGTTTTAAAAACAAAGGATTCTTAAACTTTATGTGGATCGAGGCCGATGATAGCTTGAGAAGAGATTCCAGTAGTCTGGTTTAGATCTAAAGCTATTGACCTTGAGAGAGTCTTTAGTTTACCTCAATAAATCTGGCGGTGCAAATACCCTAGCAAGCAACTCTCTCTTTGAGTTTAGTTTAGTTTAGTTTTCAAGAAATCACATGATAAGAAGTTGGTAAAGCAAATCCTAGGATATTATCTTGCGTAGAAGCAAATGGATCCCCTAATTTTACTCAAAAAACACTTGTGACTATTATTAACATTAGTATAACTTTTGTTTTTGTCATGCCCCAATGGGTACATTAAATATGACGGCCTACCGTACATAATATTAAAACTTAGGAATGACTATCCTAGTCGCTCGGAAGCTTTTATATCGGTACAAGGCATATGTTCACAACAAATGGTGTAAGCCCCGGAAAATTTCAATAAATATTTCCAAAATGAACTTCGAAAATAAACCCTAAAAATCACTCCAAATTAAAACCGAACTTTGATCGAGTCTTGAAATATAAACGAAGGTAAGAATTCATTAGTCTTGAGAAAATCTAAAAATAAAATAAGGACTACAAAAGTCCTTAAGTCCAAAAACCATTACGTAAGATAAACTGCTTACCTAATCTATAATTCATAAAAATCGGGATAAAAATAAAACACATTGATAATTTGCTAAAAAGCAAGTTAATCCATAACATGACAATTTGAAGGATCAGGAAATCACCAAAGGCCAATTCCATAATTAGGCTTTGGCACGATTAAGAAAACTTTATCTGCCAATAATAAAATATAGACTTTGGAAATTCCCCAAACGACCAGACTAATAATCCTAAGAGACAGAAATCACAATAAAGCCCTAACGATCAAATCAAACTCCCAAGAATCATAGAACGAGTTAGAAATTGAAATCTCGTAATCTTAAGAAGGAAGAATTCAAGAAACAAAATAACAAATTAGATAATCCTTAAGTTAACCAATTGTTCATAAAACCTTAAATCGAAGCAAAAATAAATTCGAAAACAAAACACTATGAAGATCCTTTTTCAAAGCAAATTATAAAAATCAAGATTTCCCTAAAATCATTCCAAAAATCGATATTTGACTCAAACTCAAGAAAATCATATTTGGTAACCATTACCGATATAACTCCGGATATAATAATTCAATTCAAGATTTCCGAAAGCAATAAGAGATATTAAATACTTATAAAAATAAAATTTAAAATAAATTTCTCAAACTAAATACGTTGTATAAACATAAAATCTCAGTTTCCAATTTGGCAAAAGTCTAAACCGGAAAATCATCCGGAAACCCTAATCGGAATACAATAGTGTAAGTCCGGCAATCTAGCGCCCCTAACTCTAGAGGCCGAAAGGTAGTTTAAATATATAGAATAGCTCGTAGTAATATAAGTATATTTAAAAACATAAGATTGGTAAATTTTTGACCTATTTTGAACCCGTTCGGATACAGACTTCGAAAAGCGTATCCCGGGGCTCGAGATATAAAAAATATACCATTAGTATAGTTAGACTCGTAATTTCATAAGATTTCTAAATATATCAGTTATATAATTTTTCGGGTTATAAAAGTTATAATTATAACCTTTTTATCGTATTTTCATTTCTACCGGTAATTGACTAGTCTTTTGCACTATTCATTTTATTTCATTACGCAATTTTATTTTTTTTTTATATACCCTGGGTTTCCTAGTAATCAAGTAAACTTCGAAAACCAGAAAATGAAACCCTAAACCGGTTTAGTTTAAGCTTTGTGAGAAAGACTTAGAAACCCAAATTCCGGCTTTTCCACGGTTTCCAAATAAGAAACTTTTATAAGCAAAATTAATTTTGAATATAGTTCTTGATTATATTTCAAACCAAGAAAAGATCAGATTTTGAGAAAATTTCAATTTCGGGTCATCCTGAGACCCATTATAAAAAAACGTACCCCGGAACTAGAATTTCAAAAATTTACTTATGAATACTCATTTGAACCGAAATAAAATAAGGATTTCAAAAATATATTTTTCATAATTTTCCGGATTATGAAAAATACAGTTATAACCTTTTTATTCGTATTCCATTACTATCGGAAATTAAATTGTCTTGTCAACTATTCACTACTATTCAAAAAGTACCACCTATACCACCTATACTACCTATTAGCACACTCTACAATTCCAACTCTTACCATCACTCAAATCAATTCCTTTTCTCCATAAATTTTTGTCCCCTAACTTTCCTTACAAGTTATGACAAGTCAAACATCAAGTTAAATCAATCAAAACAAAAATTTTGAAAATCAAACTTCCTCCCCCTTGATGAATAGTGACCGGCGTGAATAGTTCCCCCCCATGCTCCAATTTGCAGTTTTTTTTTCTTTCTCCATTTAACCTAATCTCATTCCATATATATACTACTTTTTCTCTCTCTCTCTTCATTCTTTCATTTCTCAACTTTTACAAAGTGAAAAGCTCTCAAAAACCTCTCCTCTTTTCCCTCTTGGCTTAAAGTTTTGAAGCCCCACACACACACACAACTCTCCATTTCCTCTTTACATCTTCTACCCACTTCAAGTAAGTGAACTTCTACTCCATCCACTCATAGATCTTGTTATGGCTAAGTGATTCTTGGACATTTCCAACCAAAGGACCCCATGAGCTTTTGCTAGGGACAAGGAAATGTCAAAACAAGAATACCGAACCATTACGAAGTAGATCTAATCTTTAAAGGAGCTTTCATACTAAAAGCTTTATTTTTATCTATCAAAAAGTATTTTTAACAAAAGATATTTTACAAAAATATAGTTTTTATGTTTTCAAAACTCATTTAAGCATATGAAATAATAGATCTATCATTTTGCTACTCATAACCATGTAGGCATGTAAGGTTTCATTATTATTTTGTGTTTATGTGCATTAATAGTCTTCAATGCTTTTGTCTTTAGTAAATAACCTTCTTAGTATATAGATCTATGGTTAGATAAGTTAATAAAGTCAAAAAGGAAAATACTTTTCAAGAAATAGACTTGTGTAAATTCGGATGACTTTGGAAACCTAGGATAAAAACACTTTTATCAACTTCTAAACATATATTTTACAAGAGAAATGAAGCCTATGGGTAATAGATAATGTTTAGTAGTATTTTTCATGAGTCTAAATGAGAATTTTCTAAAGAAAATGTTGGAAACAAGAAATGAAGTCCAATAGAAGTTTTGAACTAAAAGTCATATAGACAAAATTCGTAATAATGGATGTATGGTTAGAAAACACTATTTTTCCAACTTCAAAAATGGTATTTTCTTAAATAAATGAAGTCCTTAGGGTATAGGTATAATAAATACTTAAATTTTTGAGTATAAAATATATTTTTCTTAAAGGAATTAACTTGAAAGTGGAATTTTCTAAATTCGGATTTTTGGAAACCCCATAGTAAAAGACCTACTTAAAAGTTTACAAATGAAGATTTTATTAAAGAAATAAAGGCATTAGGATATAGTTAATATAAGGGTCAAAATTTCTTTAAGCAAAATAGAGTTTTCCTAAAAGAAAATCCTTGTAATATGTAGGCGTGACTAAGTGTAGTAAACTCACTTGTTAAACATTAATATGAAATGGTTTTCTAAGAAAAGTTTATGTAAAATTCTTTAAACCTAAAGAGCGATAAGAACTTAGGCTCATTAGAGTTCATATCATGACATTCATGATAGGGAAAATCGTTACCATTGCATTTAGTTTCATTTTACACTTAGGAATCTCAAGTGCATTCATGAAAACCGCATTTTCGGAATCTATGTTACCGCTGTACAGATCTGATCCCTTGTTTCCGAGGCTTAGATATTTTCAAAACTTGATTTAAACTTCATATTTAGAAAGCTCTTCCGAAGTAGATAGAAATCGATATAAAATTTGCGAGATTCCGAGTTAAAATGACCAAGTTATGGCCGTTTTAAGTTGGAATTCCCGCTTAGGACGCGAATTACAAATTTGATAGAAGTCGTTGGATTAGTTTGAGTTGAAATACTTATTAGAGTATTTCTTCCTTTTTAGGTTATCCCGAGTTCGACGATTCCCTACCACTGGGTTATTATTACTAGAAGACCGGTGATCCAATGGCCGAGTGAGTTTCTCCTTGTTTTGTTACCTTGATTGTGCTTGTAATTAGTCGCATTAGAATTTTAGGAACAAGATAAAAATCGATATGAATGGGATGGGATATATGATGAGACGATGATGAATGTATGCCAAGGAATACTAAAGCATATCGAAACCACGATTTGATTGAATAACTGCATGGTTCATATTATTTATGTGTGATATATGCCTGGTCACTCTAAAGAATGTATAATATTTTGACCTAAGCAAAAGGTAAATTGATCATGCATCGCATCGGACATATTGCATTTGGTAGCGTGCTACTCCTACGCAGGTCGATCGGTATGGTCCGAGGACTCGTTTGAGTAATGAGACCCGGTATCAGAGCTCATTCATAGGAAACTAAGGCGCATCGGGGATGCAGTCCATGTGTGAGCCTAGCCGAGGCGAGTGCTAAGAGCCAGGGCTTGGGGACTAGTAGCAGTCGTGTAGACTTCAATACCATCCCTAACCCAAGATACGGAGGGCGTAAATCCGTTCTGTGTGTGGGTTCCGGATACCCATGCATAATTGCTTGCTCATGTGTTTGTTCATGCATAGCATATGATTGATTAATAACATGTTTGTTATGGTACGGAATTAAGGAATTCTCACTAAGCTAGTGTAGCTTATACCCCAATTGTTTAAATGAGTAGGTTATTCCAAGTATTCTAAGTGGGGCCCGAGATGGTTGAAGCCGAGAATGACTTCGGGATTCCGGCAAGATATAAGAATGATTGAAGTTTTGGCTAAGCTTTACGATTTGCCTTGTAATAGTTTTATGTAGTGAAGTCTTGGGATGAATGTAATTGAAGTTTGATGAACTATATTTTGAAGTATAGTGTTTTGTATTTGGAGTATAGTGGATTGTATTTCCTTTACATTGTTACTCAATTGTATCAACATAAAATGTATCATCCCGATTTATCTCCTTTATGTGTTAGACGCCTTGTACATAGTATGGAAGCCTTCGCGTGACTGAGGTAGTCATTCTTAGGCTTTAATATTATGTACGGCGGACTGCCACGTTTAGGGTACCCTTCGGGGCGTGACAAATGGAAACCAGTGGAGTTATGCATTTTAAGATAATGGCAGTGGAACATTCAAAATAATATTTAATATATTTCATTGAAATATAAAGTCTTACAACTTACTACGGGGCATTCCCCTGGTGGTCTCATAGTAACACAATCTCACTAAAGCAAATAACTAAAGTTAGAAGATTTTAAAAGAAATCTAATCTAAGACTTCAAAATAGAATTCCTCAAAAGCTTCCTAAAAACATAGATTCAACCCGAATGATCAAGGTGGTCTTGGGTACGAAACAAGGATCCTGCAACATCAAAAGTCTACTAGGGAATAAGCATAACTAGCTTAGTGAGATATTCCTTACACAAAAGTACTTATAGCAAACATTCAGCCAAGCTCATTAAATAAGCATATGAAATGCAACAACCATATGATCAAATAATACATACGACTATTTGATTTCATATATATGATGGATTTACTCTTCCATCGGTAGTTAGCAAATGATTTGAAATGAGCCCCAATCGACCTTCTTGAAATTTTTGCATGCGTCTTGAGGTTCTAACGAATTGTACTACTAGTCTTTGGGCTTTCCTTACCCAAAGTGATCGATCCGGCTTCTCTACAACTTGAGGCCGTATTCCCCGAACGTCCTAAATTCTCAAGATGTAACTAGGGAGCTTACCTTTTCGGTCCTACGCTAAAGAGTAATAGCAAAAATGTGAAATAATATTTTAAGTGATATGCATGAGTAATTTAGTTTAAGGGAATTTCTAATCCGATATTAATTCATTTAAAGTGATCAATCAATAGTTACACACATAGCAATATATACAGAGACAATTATAACAATCACAGATCGGGTTCCGATATACTTATCGTTCATTGATCGCACAAAACAATTCACATACATAATTCTTATGATATCACATATGCATATCAATTTTATCTTTTCCTAATATCTAGTGCTCTATTCTACAAGCATATGCACGAATACATAAACATAAAGGAAACTTACTCGTCCATAGTGATTTTCTATTAATCGAAGTAATCTTCGAGGAAGAGAAGATCTTGGTCCTCGTCACCTAAACAAAAGAAATACCTGAAATGAGTATTTCATCTAAGATCTACTTAAATTTTCTAACTCTGTCTTATTAGGTTGGTCAAAATTTGCATAAATGAAAATTCCAACTTAAAATGTCCATAATTTTCTCGTTTTAACTCGCAATTTCGCATATTATATGCCGTTTTTTTACTCGAAAAGATCTATCAATTTCTAAGTTTTTTTTTTTTTTATTAAAAGAATGTTTTGGGTCTCAGAATCACTGACATACAGATTCATCATGAAAATTCCATATTTCAAAACTCAAGTTTTCAAACTTTTATTTATCCAAAAATCCTTATACCAAAATATAGATATTAATATAGTTGGAAAATCCTTTGAACATATATATATTGACTCATATCATAGGAATGAATTTAGTGAAGTTGTCCCAACAATGATTTTTGTAAAACAAGGTGTTGGAAAAGTAATGCTTTGAAATTTCTTTTTTTGATTTTAACTTTGTTGGAAAAGTTCTTGGATTATTATAAGTAAGTATTTTCCTCTTTTTAACTTTATCTATCCTTTGAAAACAATTCAAATTTTTCAAAATAGTTTTAGTCTTTTGAAATTCCTACAACTTTATTTTTAGGAGTTAAAAGTGTAGTTTATAAATGTTTTCTTGATACTAGCAAAAATTTCTTAAAGTTCACTTGTTCTTAGTTTTTCCTAAAGTAAGTTTTATTTTAATAAGTAATAATGATTTCCTAAGTTCACTAATTTTATTCCCTAAGAGAAATTTATTTTCTTAAAAAGAGAACTTCTTGATGATCTTGCTAAACTTGTTTTCCCTTAGTACTTCAGAGTTTTTATGAACTTTTACAAATAAGTTTAAAGAAACATTTGCTAAGCAAGAATTTGAAATATTAAGTTTTTAAAGAAAACTTTTCTATTTTATCATCTTTGAAAGGAGCATGTGTGAAAATTTACTTTATGCATCCTTTCTTAAGACTCTAATGTACCATTGTTACTAAGATTTGTTATGAATTTACTTAAATTTTTGGAAAAGATTTGTGAAAGTAAAACTCTTAGCTTTTAATGAAAATCCTTTCTTTAAGTAACCAAAGTTTATTTTTTAGAAGAGTTCATAAAAATATTTTTGTTGAGACAATATCAATATGCCCGTGCATGAACATGAGTATATAGTCATGAGAAATATAATCAATATAAGATAAGATAAATGTAATAAGAGCATAATAGTAAGGACAAGTATTAGGAACCTTAGCTTTATCAAGGTATCTTGGGACTAAGAATAGACTAGTCCAAAAAGAAAGAAAAATGTTTTGACTTGATAAAAACAAATCTAAGACTAGAAAGACTACTCTTAATAATTTGCATGAAACAAGTAAATAAATAAATTGCAAAGCATGAATAAATAAATAAATAAATAACAAGTGAGCTTATATGCTTTAAAGAATATATATAAATACATAAATATATTTAGTTAGATGTAAATAATAAGTTAGCATAATAATAACAATAATATGAGTAAAGTATAATAACACATAATAATATAGCAATGGATGCTCATGAACAAGAACAATACATAAACATAGTGTAGCTTCCATAACAATAAGTTTAGGAAACCCACACCATGGTCATGTAAAATTACATGACATGGTAGAAGTATTATGAAAAATGTTTATTACCTAAAAGATAAATGCTAGTGAAGAAAAGTTGTGGTGTTGGTAAGAATTTGAGAGGATTTTGGAAATATGTGGAGAGGAAATTTGAGAAGGAGTTTAGAGAGGAAAATTTTAGAGAGTTTTGGGTAATAAATTTGTGAGTGGATGAAGTATGAAGAAAAATGAAAGAGAAGGGAAATATTTATAGGAAAAGTTGGAGAGAAATTGTAGTTAATTAAATAAATGAAAAATAAAAGAATATTGGTAGCATGAAAGAAAAGAGTAATTTATAATTAATTTTTGATGAAAAGAGTAAGAGAAGTTCAGTAATATGCGGTATAGAATTTTTATAGGAAAAGAAAATTATAAAAAATAGGTATATATGTTGTAAGAATAGATATACCAAAAAGTAGAGATAGATAAGTAGTATAGAATAGTAATAAATAGTGCAATGTAAAATAGGTATGACTAATAAAATACGTGTAGTAAGAAAATACACGTATAAATGCGATATATAATATTTTTAGTTACCGAAAAATTATAAAACTAATATTTTTGAAAACCTTATGTTTTACGAGTCTAACGGTATATTTGGAATATTTACTATTCCGAGCCTTATGATACGTTTTACGAAAACTAATCTGGTTTGGACCCGAAACACATTGAAAATAAACGAATTTGATTATTTTTAAGCTTCCTTATATTATTACGAACTATTATCCATAATTATCTCAATTCTGTTATTTAAGGTGTAAGAACGCAGGATTGCCGGATCTTGATTCAGACTAAATATAGAACAAGGTTAACTTTAGGGTTCTGGTTTGACGTCCGGTTCTAAGGTTTACTATATTACCAAACAATTTAGGAGCTTATAGTTTTCATTATGATTTGCTAAATTTTTCTTGGCTAAAATAATAGAGGAAATGTAAGTATGATCTTGTGATCTGACCTAATTTTTTCAATATTACTTCGATAGGTGCGCTTGCCATTATTATTGGTAATTGCTAACCGAAGTTGGATAGGACCAATTAGTTTTATAAATTTTGAAAAGCTTCCACTTCAAGTTGTGTTTTTTAAAGCTAAATCTAAACAACAAACCATGCATTTTCTGGCTCCGTTGCCGGGGAATGGTGTTGAATTCAATTATTTGAAGCGCAACAGGGCAATATTAGAAAGCATTTCATCTATTATTCTAGTCGCTATCCTATGAATAGCGTAAATAATTTATTTTCATTTTCTGCATATATGTTTATAGTTTCCCTTTGTAAATACCTGTTTCTTTTTGTAAATATACGTTTACCTTCATTTGTATACCATGTATATATATGTTTCATTTTTTTTTTTTTTGCATAGTGTTCTTTATGTTTGTGAATATTCCTGTATACATTTGTCTTTATCTTTTTGTACAATTTTGTTTTTAATTCATTTTTTCTTTAATTTGTTTTATTCTTAAATTCTTTATTCATCAGTTTATTCTTTCTTGTTGTGTATATATTTTTGTTGATTTTCTTTGTCTGATTCTTTTTAAACTAAAAATAAATGTAGGATTATGACTATGAGTCACTCTTACACATTGTTTCCATTTAATCTAGAGCTATAGAAAATAGGAAGAATGTCTCGAACAGTAGCTAGAGAGAAACCCATAATCTGTTTAGATGTATGGTTGAAAACAATGAAGGAGAAGTCCAATAGGAGATAGACCCCGCTGGGAATAATCTACCCGAACAATGCTTGATTTTAGTAGACCTACTTTAGAAGGAGCCAGTACTAGTATAGCAAGGCCCAGGTTACTGCTAATAATTTTGAGATTAAACCCGATATATTCTAGATGGTTCAACAGTACGTGCAGTTCGTATATTGCAAGATGAGGACACCAACAACCATTTGCAGCAATTCCTAGAAATCTACAATACCTTTAAGATCAATGGTACATTTGATGATGCTATCTAGTTAATGTTGTTCCCTTTTCCCAAGGTAATGCCAAAAAATGGCTAAACAGCTTGCTGATAAATTCTATTACAACCCGGCAGCAAATGTTTGAGAACTTTATGAGAAAATATTTTCCCCCATCCTGAATAGCCAAGCTTAGAGCTGACATTACATCATTCCACCAATTAAACTCTGAAACTCTTTATGAATCCTTTGAAAGGTGGAAGGAACTTTTAGGACATTGCCCCTATCATGGTTTACCAGAGTGGACCCAAGTCCAAACCTTCTATAATGGGTTAAACTATGGAACTAAGCAGTCGATTGATGCAGTAACGGGCGTAAGTTTGAATAATAAATCTCCTAAAGAGTGCATGAATTTGTTTGAAGATATGGCAAACAATAATTACCAGTGGTCATCTATTAGGGTTAAGAAAGAAAAGTCTAGAGGACTTTTTGAACTTGATTTAATGACAAATTTAACCTCCAAAATAGAAGCCCTCAGTAGGAAGGTTGATAATATGACCCTGGGAAACAATCAAGTGAATATGATTGATGGTAATCCTGGACAAATCATGGAAGGAATGACCCCAAAAGTGTGGAGTATGTAAACAATTTCAATGGCCAAAGAAATGACCCATATAGCCAAACCCATGACCCAGGCTAGAGAAATCACCCAAATTTTAGGTGGAGTAATAACAACTTTGCTCAAGCTATTGGAAACCTACAAAATTTTCAAAGACAACAGGGTTAGGATAAAGAGTCAAGAGTTAAATAGTTCTCAGAAAGGTTCTTTAGAAGATTTGATTTCTCAATTCATTAAAGCTTCTCAAAACAGGCAACAAGGAATTGATGTTACCTTGAGGAACCACATAGTTGCTATCCTAATTTGGAGACCCAATTAGGCTAGATTTCTAAGCTTCTTTTAGAGAGATCCCAAGGTTCACTAGCATCAAATATAGTAGCCAATCCTAGAGATTAGCCCAAGAATGGCTCTAGAATGGCTCCTAGGATGATTATCCTAATTTCCTTTAATTGATAGTTTTGAAAGATTGATGTTTGTTTTTAAAGACTTTGTGGAAAATTTGTTAAAGTTTGGTTGGATAGGACAAATTTTGTCCTAGCAAAATTTCATGATTATGGTTATAAGGCAAATTTTCAGGTTTTGCTAAAACCTGTTTTTGGGATGAGTTCTATTATTGTCTTTTGGGATGAATTCTATGAATATTGAAAGTTTATGAATGTGTTTTCAAATGAATGATAGGGATTGTGAATAATTTATTATTAATTTGCAGATATTTTAGCTGTTTTGGAATGTTTTGCAGGTAATGAGTTTGGCCAAAAGTCAAAGCTGCGACATGAAAAACACTAAAAATGGTTTGGTCGAGCCCTTAGTTGAGCCCTTGAGTTAGACTGCGATGCTTTTAATTCTCTTTGCAGAATTAAAATAATGGCCTAGATTTAGGCCTCAATTCTTTTGTTTGTTAATTCTTTATTTTTTTAAATAAATCGTGGCTCATATTTAAGTTGCTATTCTTTAATTCTTTTGATAATAATGGCCCGCGACCTAAAATTTCAAGCCCAAAAGTTTTCACTCAACAATATATAAGAGATAAAAAGTATTCATTCTCTCTTTTATCACTGCATTCAAAATCTTTGAACCTGATAGAACAAGTTAATACCCTAAACATCCCTGTTTTACCAAAATCACTAAAAATTCACAACTTTTCACAATTTCAAGTTTCAACATTCTTTGGTTAGCTCTTTCTTTCTCATTCTTTTTTTTTTTTCTTGTTTCATTTAAATATCAATGATAGAAACTGTGTATTCTAGGGTTTTAGAAATTTTTGTATCTATTGTGCTCATAGAAAAGAAACTCGTTTAATTGCTAAAAATGAGTTCAAATAACTGTCTTATGAATTTTATAAGTTGAAAATTACGGATAATCAGTCACAAATTTTGTTATGAATTTTTTAGCTTTATCGAGCTTCTTGTTAAACCTGATTTGTTTTAGATTACTTGAAAAAGACATAAAAGACAGTAATAGCACAATCAAAATAATAATGTGATGCATGTCTTAATAAAAAGTTTGTTAAGAAAAGTTCTAAAATAGTCTACCCTAAGGATATGTTTTTAACAAAATTTAAGGTAAATTTTCCTTATTTCTGAGTTTTACAAGTTATTTATGTTATCTACATTCTGTTGCAGAAATAACACCTAAAAAGAGCACAAACCCAACTACAAAAACAACCCAAAAAGTCAAGGCCAACAGTACAAGTAAGTACTTCCATTCGTTCTCATGAAGGATTGTCTGCTAAAGATAGTGAAAGATCTAATATTTTTTTATTCCATAATAAAAATGTTGAAAATGCAGTTGTAGATTAGGCTTTATAAAGAAGTTATGGAATGGAGGATGATTTTAGGAGATATTTTAAGGATTTGCTTGGCAAAGAGTTTTTGAGATAAAAGAAGAAGCTTTTAGGGAGGCTGTAAGCCCTGGAAAATTTGAGTAAATAATTCCAAGATGAACTTAAAAAATAAACCCTAAAAATCACTCCAAATTAAAACCGAATTCGATAAGTCCTGAATCACGAACGAATTCAAACTTCTTAATCTTGAGAAAATGAAAATCTTTAATAAAATAAGAACTCAGTGGTCTTCAAATTCAAAACCACGACGTACGAAAAATTCCATATTTAACTCCGACTTATAAAAACGGGTAATATAAAGCTCAAAAACAAATTATTAAAAAGCAAATAACGATTGACTTTTGAAAATATAATTCAATTCAAGAATTGAAAAAATTAAGAGATATTATACTTACAAAAATAAAATTTAAAATAAATTTCTCAAATTAAAAATGTTGTATAAACATAAATATCAGTTTCCAAATTGACAAAGGTCTAAATCGAAAAATCACCTGGAAACCCTAACCGAATGCAATAGCCTAATTCCGGCAACCTAGTGCCCCTAATCCTAGAGGCCGAGGTGTAGCTAAATATGTAGAATAGCTCATAGTAATATGAGTTTGTTTAAAAATATCAGATTGGTAAATTTTTTACCTATTTCGAACCCGTTGGATACAGACTTCAAAAAGCGTGTCCGGGCTCGAGATATCAAAAATATCCAATAGTACCGTTAGACTCGTAATTTCATTAGATTTCAAATATATCAGTTATATAATTTTTGGATTATAAAAGTTACGGTTATAACCTTTTTATCGTATTTCAATTATTACCGGTAATTGATTAGCCTTTTGCACTATTATTTTTATTTAATTACAAAATTTTATTATTCTTGTAAAGTCTTATATTTTTAGATAAATATTTTATATGTTATAGAAAATTTTGTTTTTCTAAAATTTAGTTCGTTTCGGGTCTTTACGGGATCAGATTTTGTTTAAGACCCGATACTAAAAATAAAATAAATTAATTAATAATTGAAAAATAAATATTTTTATTTTCATAAAATAATTTTTTAGAATTTTTCGGGTTATAAAAATATCATTTATAGCCCATATTCGCGTATTTTGATCATACCGGTAACATATTTGTTAAATTACTAAAATAATTCAAATAATTATTTAATTTTAAATATGAAAAATCTGCTACAAATATTGGAATAAATTTTCTAATTTTATTTTATTAATAAAGTACTTTTACAACCCATACTTCAAGTACACCTTACACATATCACTTCTTTTTCACTTCAATCTTTCTACACATTAACCCACACTTCATGACAGATTTTGACCCTTCTTTATGGCTGCCATTGTCCTTTATTTACTCCATTTTGACCAAATTAATTATTTTTCCACTCCTTCTTAAGAAAGTTACATTACACATTAATTATACAATTCAAATTTTAGTCAAAATTCAACAAAATCTCTCTCTCTCCTCCCTCTTTTCATGTGGACAGCAGCCCCCTCCCATTTGCTGCCTTGTTTTATTTTTTTTCTCTCTTTCATTCAATTAAAACACTCATTTTCTCTCACTCCTTCATTTACTCACTTTCCCTCTTTCATTCTTTAACTTTTCTCTCTCATTTTTCCTCTCTTTCTTCTTCATTTCCTCTTGTTCCTCCATGAAAAACAAGCTGCCCCCTTCTTCTTCCATGGCTTCCACACTTCATTCCTAAAGATTTCTAAGCAAATTTCTTCCCAAAGCTCCATAGGTGATATAGGTAAAGTGTAATGAAGGTTTCATGCATCAAATGACCTTCCATAAGCTTAAAAGCTTAGGATGATGATGCCAAAAATGAAACACTCCTTTTCTCTACTTTTATTATCTTGTATTACAATTATTTTCTTGTTTAAAGTTGATATATATTGTAGATCTAATTTTTATAGCTTTGATTTTTGTTTATGCCATAGATCTTGCTATTTAAGTTATTATTCTTGTTATTACTTATGATTTATGCATATTTTTCTCATTCACATATGTTCATGCTTTCAAAACTAGTTTAGAAGACTAGATCTAGTTGTTTTAGGTTCATACATGCATTAGATTATGTCTTATGCTCATGAACAACTTGCAATAGCATGATGATGGTAGGAAAGTTGTAGAAACTTAAGATCTATTTTATTTTCAACAAAAACAACTTTTGAAAATTCGGATGAAAATGGAACCATATTTAGAAAAGTGGTTTTTCAACTTCAAAATGTGTATCTTTCATTTAAAATGAAGAGCTTAGGGTATAGATACCATAAATGAAAGATTTTGATAAGTAAAGTTTAGATCCATAATGTTTATAGCTTATTACCATGTTTATGTTGTTCATATTAAGTATAGATCTTAGTTATGAACTCAAACAAAATTGTGAAATTGTATTTTGGCAAGACCCCCATTTAAAAAACCACTTTCAAAGTGTCAAAATGTAATTTTTACTTAAGAAAATGAAGGCTTAATATATGTATATCATCAAGACTTCTTTTTACAAGAATCAAAAGTGATTTCCAAAAGTTATTTTCAAAATAAAAATTCTATTTTCGGATTTTGGCCAAGGCCTATTTTAAAAACATGTTTTCCAACTCAAAAATGAAGTTTTTATTTAAGAAATGAAAGACTCTTAGGATAGGATATGTGAGGAATGGATTTTCATAAGCTTAGATAGATTTTATTAAAAGATATGACCAAAAATAAATTTTCTAAATTCGGATCTCAACCAAAACCAAATTTTAAAACCCATTTATCAACTCCAAAACTCATGTTTTATGTGAAAAATGAAGTATATAGATAATAGGTATAATTAAGTAATGATTTTTACAAGTTGAAATGAGTTTTGATGAGATTAATGTGTAAGACAAGAAATAGAATCAAGATGAGAAAATTTTGAGTTAGTAGCCAATTTGTGAAATTCGTAATTTTGAGTGAAGGCCATAAGAACACCTATTATCCAAGCTCAAAATGAAAGTTTTATGTATTAAATGAAGTCCTTAAGTAATAGGTATCATAAGGTCTTAAATTTTAATGCATTAAACAAGTTTTTCCCAAAGGAATCATTTAAAAAAAAGTGGATTTTCTAAAATTCGGATTTTGAGTGAATCATATTGGAAAACATATTTGCAAACTGTAAAATGCAAATTTTTGTGTAAGAATGAAGTCCTTAGTGGTTATGTATGATTGAGCCCTAATTTCCTAAATATCAAATGCTTTTTACTTAAAAAGAATTACTCAAAAACCAATTTTTGTAAAATTCGGATTTTGGAATCAACCCCACTTGAAAACATGTTTACAAAGTGTAAAATGAAAATTTTTATGTAGAAATGAAGGTCATAAGTAATATATATAATGAAGGCTCAATTTTGACAAAAATAATTATATTTTCTTAAGTAATAAATCCAAGACAAATGGAAATGATCAAAGTTAGAAAACTGGACTTTTCATAAGTAGTTGTTATTGGTCTTACAAAAATAAAAAGTTATAAAATTTTCTTTTAGCAAAAATCATCAAGATCATGCATGCATTAAACTCATCTCATGTCATTCATGTTAGGAAATCACTCATATTGCATGTATAGCTAATTTATATAGTAGGAACATTACAAATATTTAAAACTATTTTTTGGACTTGGAAATTGTTACTGCCCTAATCTGATCCGAACTTTTCGAAGCTTCAAAGTTTTCAAAACTTGAAAATAATATTAGAATTAGATAGATTTTCGAAGTAGATAGAAATCGATATATAATTTGCGAGATTCCGAGTTAAAACGACCAAGTTATGGCCGTTTTAAGTTGGAATTCCTACTTAGGATGAGAATTACGAATTTGATAGTTCGTATAAAATCGTTTAGATTAGTTTGAGTTGAAATACTTATTAGAGTATTTCTTCCTTTTTAGGTGATCCCGAAATCGATGATTCCCTGCTATCGAATTATTATTACTAGAAGACCGGTGATCCAATGGCCGAGTGAGTTTTCTCCTTGTTTTGTTACCTTGATTGTGCTTGTAGTTAGTTGCATTAGAATTATAGGAATAAGATAAAAATCGATATGAATGAGGATGGGAGATATGATGAGACTGTGATGAATGTATGCCAAAGAAACTAAAGCATATCGAAACCACTATTTGATTGGATAACTGCACTGTTCATATTATTTCTGTTATATGTGTGATATTGGTTGGTTACTCTAAAGAATGTATAAAAATTTTTGACCTAAGCAAAAATTAAATTGGTCATGTATCGCATCGAACATATTGCATTTGGTAGCATGCTACTCTTACGTAGGTCGATCGGTATGGTCCGTTGATGTCTCGTTTGGATAACGAACCCGGTGACAGAGCTCATTCAGGGGTACTAAGGCGCATGTGGATGCATCCTTGGATGAGCCTAGCCGAGTCGAGTGCTAAGAACCGAGGGCTTGGGGACTAGATGCGGTCGTGTAGACTCAATACCATTCCTAACCCAAGATACGGAGGGCATAAATCCGTTCTGTGTGTGGGTTCCGGATACCCATGCATAATTGCTTGCTCACGTGTTTGTTCATGCATAGCATATGATTGATTATAACTTGCTTGTTATGATGTAATTAAGGAAATTCTCACTAAGCTAGTGTTGCTTATACCCCAATAGTTGTTTAAATGAGCAGGTTATCTCAAGAATGCTAAGTGGGGATAGAGATGGTTGAAGCCGAGAATGACTTCGGGATTCTGGCAAGATATATGAATGCTTGAAGTTTTTGGCTAAGCTTTACGATTTGCCTTGCAATAGTTTTATGTAGTGAAGTCTTGGGATGAAAGTAATTGGCGTTTGATGAATTGTATTTTGAAGTATTAGTGGATTGTATTTCCTTACATTGTTCTCAATTGCATCAACATAAAATGTATCATTCCGATGTGTTTCCTTTATGTGTTAGACGCCTTGTACATAGTATGGAAGCCTTCGCGTGACGAGGTGGTTATTCTTAGGCTTTAATATTGTGTAGCGGACTACCACGTTTAGGGTACCCTTCGGGGCGTGACAGAGGCGACAATGGCTTTTATGGCCAGCTACAAGATTGGGAGTGATACACCAAAGTGTAGTAGTTTGGTTGAATATTTCACATTTAGAGAGTATAAACAAGTTTCCATGAAGCAATTTATCTTTGCCATGGTCCTATATGAAGAGAGGAATTCCTTTACGAGCCAGAATTTAAGGAGTTGCTTGTTGGGATACTAGAGGAAGAAGTTAGACAGCTTATTGCTGAAGAAATGAAGGCAGTTTTGCTCCTTCAAGAACTATTGGTTTTAAATTCAAAAGCCCAAGCGCAAGAATGCTCCATTATCTACTAATTTGAAGAATTTTCTCCAAAGTAGAGGGGGCATTTACAATAGCAAAAGCAGAACTACACCCTCTTGCTAGCATAATAAGAGGGAAGAAAGTGAACGTTGGTTTAATAGTTGCATAGAGAATCAAGTACCAAGCTAGTTTACAATGCAAGTGGATTTTCCTTGGCGGGTTAATAACAAAGATCTTGAAGAATTTGAGCATGTAGCCAGAACAAGGGCCAACTGATTTAGTATGTAGTTATAGAGAGCTTAATAGAAGATCATTTACAGATTATAGGTTAAACAAAGTAGGAGCTCAGCCTATTGCTGCACTAGCAGTAAGGAGTACAAGTGTGATAGATCAGAGCCCTACCCCAATAGTTCAAGAGCCATCATTTTCACCCCTAGAGCCACCAATGGAGCGGCCACAAGCTGCAGCCATGCCATCTGCATAGGAAGCAGCATAACCATCATTAACTCACCTTAACAAGCTTAAGGAAGAAGTGATAGGGACGAGAGAAAACCTAGCTGCTTTTATTAAAGAAACAAATGAGGACATAGGTGATCTGGAGAAGACCATGCTTTAAATCCTGGATTTAGTTACTCAAGGTCATCCTCCTCAAGCCTCATCCAAATCCGAAATACCATACCACAACAAGTCTTGGTAGAGTCAAATCAAAATGACGATGATGATGACAACAACGATGATGACAATGATGCCAAATCACCTTCACCATCCAAACCCCCTTCCCCACTTCAACCACAAACACATCTTTCACCAACCCACATACCATTACCATCTCCACCACATACACAAACCCATATGCACTCCCCACCTCAAACCCAACCAGAACCTCACCAACAACAATTGGTTGAGTCGCTTGCTCACATATGTGAGGACAATGAAGCCAATATCTAAACATATGACCTACCACAATCACCACTTTTGAAGGCTACTTTAGCTCAGCTTTTTACCTTCCCCAAAACCTTTAAGACAAAGCCCAAAAAGCCTATACCAAAAAAGAGGAGTATGATTCTACCTTATGATCCAGATGAGGATTTTGATCCTCAATAAGCTGATTAAATTGCAGCAGATTACTAAAATACCACAAGCTGTAGAGGTAGTTGAAGAATAGCTAGAGCAAGTACAAGAAGAAGCTCCAGCTACTAAAAATAAGGCAACGCCATAGTTGAAGAAAGCATTGACCTTAATGATCAGTAATTCTATACCTTAGATGCAATGATTGATGCTATCATGAGAGGCACATAAGAAGATGATGTTATGGAAGAGGAGACAGCCCCAGAGCATCCCCAAAGTAGTAGTGAATCCACCTAGATGCTTACTACTAGAAGTAGAATTGCAATTATAACTCTCAAAGAGCAAATCAAAAAGAAATCAAGAGAGAGAGGATACTGATTGGCCAAAACATTATCTAGAATGTGGGAAGTGAAGGACTCTAGAAGTAAAGGCCAAATTCATTAATACTAGAAGCTATTTTAGAAGGAGAATCAGAACAAGAAGAAGAAGCCCCTCCAACTACTCAAGAAGAAAGTATTAATGAGTAGCATCTTGAAGAAAACTTGTATGCCCTGGAAACAGAAGTGGCTGCTGCCATGATTGACATGGTAAACCAGGCAATGGAGGAGGAAATCATTGATATAATCTTCAATGATATTACCCAAGTTATTTGAGAAGTAGTAGCCAATGAAGAAAGACGTACTCTAACAAGTAAAAAGAGGATTAAGCAATATGCTAAGAAGAAGAAGAAGATAAAAAATCAACAAGAAGGGTGTAATGAAGAGGAAACCCTAGAAAATCTTTAGCTAGTTGTGGCAGATTCAAGTTGAACCTATTTAGGATGCTTTTTTAGAAACCCATTGGGTAGATAAGGAGTGGTAAAGAATGGAAGAACAAGTAGCAATTCTTAGAGCACAATTGGATGCTGCACTACGAAAAATGTAGAGAGACAAGGAGCTTCAAAGACGAATGGATGAAGCACACAGAAGAGCCAAGGAGCAATGAAAAAGAATGCGCAAATATGGGTTGATGATGAGCTAGCTCAAAAGCTAGCAACTCCCCATGAAAAGGTGGAGGCAAGAAGAAGAGAAGAAGCCCAAGAGGCTAAGAAGGATGAGGAAGCACAACCTAATGAGCCATCTCGAGCAAAGCCCCATGAAATTCAACAAGAGAGGGAGGGTACTGTTCCTGATGAAAGATTCTATGATGGTAGCTTCCTTCATGATGATGATGAGGAGAACAGGGAGCAAGAGGTGCAAAGGAGCAGGATTGACAAGAAGAGAAGGATCTTTTTTTTTTTTTTTTTTTTTTCGCTCAGAAGCTCCAAAAGTAGCTCAATTTAGAAGACAAAAAGGAGTTACCTCCTAGAAAGCAAATGAGCAGTCAGTGGTTCATCTACCAAGGAAAACCCCTCTTCCAAAGCCACCCTAAGCCAAGCATTACCAATCATAATTATCACAATCACAAGTCATTTATCAAATTAAATTAACCAATTGTAAGATCATCTAGACTTTGAATCACTACTAGAATTTAACCATATAATTTATCAAAATAGAATTCAATAAGAGAATTAATTTCTTGAGTTGTGGAACGCCTAAACTAAATTAAAATCTTTTTGAAGATTATTAATGCCAAACCTTAGATTAATAAACTAGAGGGAGCTTCTACGATCCCGTCAAAATTAATGGTGAGACTATAGAATTTTAAACTTTACTAATATCTTATTGTTTTATGGCTGTTCTTTCGTTTTTCTCTCTTTATATAAAGCTTAGATAGGTCAAAAGATCATTATCCTTCATAGCTGAGCCCTATTTACATGTAAATCCAAGCAATACCTACACAAGCTCAACATGATCATATACAACTCATGTTCTATCGAATTTTGAATATATGAATGAATTTTGAATCAAATTTAGATCTCCATGATCCATTGCATAGCTATGTACTATGGTCATGTACTTCTCATAATTAAAATTTCTCCCATTGTTTCTGTTACGCCTCGAGGGTAACCTAGCTGTAGTATACAATCCACACATATATACTATTACCACATATACCTTCAGTGGTGATATATTCTTAAACAACAGGATTTTTTAGTTGCATCAATAAGAAGTGACAAATACGTGTAAGCCATAAATTAGTAAAATAACTGGCATCTTAAGTCTTGGATAACATAATATTATAGACCATATTCCTACTTTATAAATATCCAAGTACTCAAACTGATATTTTAAATACTAATTACTTTATAACTAGGAATTAAAAGTAAATAACTTATCCCCAATATCCCATAATCTTCTAGCTTCTAATTCTTACCAGAGTCATGCTCCTGAAGAGATAAGTAAGGTCGTAGTGTAACCTGAAAGGTCTTTAGAAGTGTGAGAAACCACGGGCTCAGTAAATAACCAGATATATTGCAAATCAAGTAAGTTCATTAACAATTATATGTAATGCAACAATCAATCATATGGACAGCTACAAGCTTGGATGATCTAGAATCTAAAAAGGTAAGAGATTTATGCCCTCTCATCAGGGTTGAAGGACAATTACTTAATGACCTACCTGCCAAGGAGAAACTAAGTATACAAAAAAATCAATGATTTCTCGTTTTAAATTATCACTTTCATTTAAGGGTATTAACTAACTATTCCTACAACAATCATTAGAAACCCCTAAGTATTATTAATTTCCAAGCGATGCCACGAGCGGTGCTCTTCATTGCCACTTAGTTCTCGTGAAACTAATGGAACAAAGATAATTTTGTGTAGAACTAACGATTTTAGAAAATCAAGTATTAATAGAGAACCGAAATACTAATACGTAGTAGGCTATCACACTTTTAAAATATGCAATAATGCAGTTCATGTAATGTATGAGTGTTTTAATTATATAGTCAATACTTCTGATTCAGTTTATGGTGATCATACATTACACAAACATATATCATGTCTTTCTTAAGTCATTAGACAATTTGTATCATCACTTTTATTATCTTAGTTTGTCATCACAAACAAACAACTCATATCACATACTTAACAAGCCTCCACATCAATCATATTATTATCTTTGCTTTATATATGCCACTAGTTATAAACATAAACAATATAATAGATCTGAGTTATTCATCTGCTCATGATGATCAGCTGTAATAGTTCTCATGAAAATCCACAAACTGATCAGTATCACCTATTAGACGAATAAATATTCAGTAAAAAGATATATATCTATATAAATAAATCCTATTAATTATCTAAGTGTCCTAAAACCAGTCTTTATATTTTCTAGACCTATAGTATCTTATATAAGTTATTATTTATCGATAGCTAATGGTTTTAAAATATTTTTTTTTATCAAGTAATTATAGAGTTGTTTTCAATAATTAGTATTTTATTATTATCATTATTATTTTTATATCGTTCTTTAGTTTGTCCACCTTATGATAACCAATATTTATTTTCTATTATTTATTTTCATCGTATTTTTCCTAATCTCATTTTTTGTTATTATCTGTTATTTATAGGAATCACATTATTTTTAATTATAACTTATTCACAATTTCCTTTCTTATATACTTAACTAAATAAAATAATTATCAGACTATTATCATAATCTAATCTTTTTGTTTAATGTAATAAAAGTGTTTTTTCTATTTGTAATGGTTTCTAAAGCTTAATACTTATCAAATATTTAAACATACCAATATTAAATTATTTATATTTATATTTATATTTATTTGTTAAATTTTATCTTCTATTCTTCTTCTTTTTTATGTATATAATATAAGTTACGGACGAAACATATTTTGTCCAGGGAAAAATTTTGTACGTACGCTGGCATTGAACCTTAGGCCACCGGCCTTCATGCAATTGTTACGTATCATCGTCCTAGTGTAAACTGGCTTCGAAGGCCACTAACCTATCCATGTATGCTGCTGACCTTAGGATATATGTCGTCGGTATTCTTGTATTTTTTCATAGCATTGTTCTAGTGTAAGCTGGCTCTAAGACCACCAGCTTATCTTGTGTACACTACCAGCCTTGCCATGTAAGCCACCGATGTAGGGCCGACATACACACTGTTCATCATCTTTCTCGTTTTTCCTGGTCCAAAATTCATTTCATTACACTATATATATATATATATATATCATACTTAGTGTTTTAGCTACTTTTGAGTGTTTTTCTATGATCTCAGCTGTTGTTCTTGATATATCTATACCTACAACATCTAAGAATCACTACACAAATGATTTTTCATAGTTCTCTGCATATAATAACTATAGTTAAGGCTTAGAGGAAATTTTACCTTGTTTGAGCTGATGTGGTGATGTTATACTCCTTCCCTTAGTCTGATGCGATCCTTGTTGTTTACCTTGTTTGAGCTGATGTGGTGATGTTATACTCCTTCCCTTGGTTTGATGCGATCCTTGTTGTTCACTTACTAAGCTTGTGTGTCTTGTTGAAGCTTTGTTTAATGGAGTTGTGTTTAGGTGTTTTATGTTGCTGCTTTAATGTGTTTTTGTGTGTCTTAATTTCTTTGTTTGTAGCTTAATTAATGAGTGTATATATAAGCAAGGAGAAAGCAACAACTTCAGCAATTTTCGGCCAAAACATGAAGAATACTCCATTGAAAAAACTCAACTTGTTCACTTGCTTTCCTTTGCATTAATTGAGGGGCTTATTTGTGAGATTTTGATTGGCATTTCAACATCTTTCGTTGACTTTTATTACTCAATTTGATCCTTTCTTTGTAAAATTTCGGCTGCTGCAATTTGAGGACATCTCAACCGTATATTCTACCCCATTTGCACCGAATTGTGCAATAATTTTATTTAATTAAGTAATTATCTTAGTTTTAGGATAGTTTATCAACCTAAACATATATATTTAAATAAGTTATTTTAGAGTTCTGTCTCCAAAAATTTATTTAAAGCTTCCACAAATTTTCTAGATTATCTTTGTATTGAAGTTTGTTTAAACTTTACACAATTAATTATTTTTAAGATTTTATCTTACGCAATAAGGGCTTTCTAAGTTTAATAGGCCACTTTTGGTTTCATTCTCTAAGAGCTTCAAATTTTTTAACTAGAACAATGGTATAATCTAATCATTTGTCTGGAGTCTAGATTGTTTGTTATGGATCTATTATTGTTCTTATTATATATTTATAATTGTAACAGTTCATCTTTAAATTATCATTTTTAACTATATACTTTATTGATTATTTACTTTTTAATGCGCTTGAAGTCTTATCTTAATTATTTCTATATTTTGATTTTTTGATACCTACTACAAAATCTTGTCTTTGCTATCTGTTGTTATTTAAGGAACTTCGTTTTAGGGCTTGAAGTTATATTTAAGTTCTTTACTACTCGTAGTTTTATTCTAGGGTCTTTATTGAGTTCTACATTGACCTTTTATTTTTATATTTGTATTTCTATTTATTTTTACTAGTATGAAAATTCTCGGGTTTACAGTCTCTACATGAACTTGTGTATCAAGTCATATATCTCATTTATTAAAAATCTTCATACATGAGCAAACTATATGGTCATGCTATTTTAGTGACTTTTGCAAGACCACATTCATGGGCCTCGTACATTACTCGTGTAAAATACATATCTTCACAATTTTGACAAATCTTCATTTAAATTCTAGGAAACTTGTCATGATTCTTCTTTTAAGTTCAAATAACCTTTCATAGTCCTAAATTTACAATATTAAAAATTACGTGCCAAATTCGTGGAATTATCCTCCAACTACATCAAATTATGCCCCAAATATCCTCTCTTATTAAAGGTTAATTTACATTAATCACACTACCATGGTCAGCCTCTCCCATTGAAATTATATCATTTGCAAAAGAAGGTAAGTGAGAGGAATCTTTGTTTCTTTTAGAATTATCAGTTTGAATAAACCCTTGTCACAATAATAATGAGTTGCTTTTGTAAGAAACTCATAGTTAGAATGAAAATATAAGGGGACATGGGATCCCTTTACTTTAGTCCATGGCTTATGGAGAAAGAATCCAAAGTGGTAACATTACAAATGATGTCATAACTAGTTGTAGCAAGGTAAAATTTGATCAATTTTTTCCATAAGATAAAATTTAATTCTCTAAAAACACCTTTTACAAAATCCCACTCCATCCTATCATATGCTTTCTTTAAGTCAAGTTCCATAACCATCTATCCCCTATTCACCTGAGATTTCTTGAAATAAGATCATATTATTTGCAACTAATCTTCTAGGAATAAATCTTGCCATGTATTAAAATTTTGTAATTATCTTGTATATAGGTTGTAACTATCTTTCTTATAATTGTGCAAAGACTAATAGGATGAAAGTCTTTTTATATTTACTTGGTCCAATTAATTTAGAATAAGTATGGCTAATGTTTTATTTAATTCCTCAAGATTAAACCTCTTTAAAAAATTTTCTTGATAGCTTCACATATCATATTACTATAAATATCTTAGCATTCTTTTAAAAAAATTTGCTTGTAAACCATCAACTCTTAGGGTTTTACCATAGCCAATTCTCCATAGGGCCCTCTAAGCAACATCATGTGTTAACAATCTTCCCAAGGATGCAAATTGGTCTTAAGAAATGGTTGGACCATTACCTTCCCTCTTAGAGATGGGATCTTTATTAAGTATTGCCTTCATTGTGTACAAGCACACAAAGTAATTACTATGTTTTTAAGTCTTTCCTCCCACAATTCTATTCACCAAGCCTTAGACCTTCTTACTATAATCAGGGATGGAAAAACTCTATATTTCTCTCCCTTTGGATAATCCATCTCAATTTTGCCTTTGCCATCTAAAGTTTCTCTTCATGGTTGAGTACCTTATTTATTTCACTTATTAATCTCCTTTCCCTCGCAATAAAGCTCCAGGTCTATCTGATCATGAGCCTCCACTTCACTTCCCTGAACACCTTGGCGATGTCTTTTTTTTCCCCCCGTTTATGAATCACCCTAAAGGCCTCTCTATTCAAGATCCTAAATGCTATGACAATCTTGTATATTCTCAAGAATCTAAAAGTTTAGATGGGTCTAATGTTCTTCACAAATTCTTTAAAATCTAGATGATCTAACAACATGGGCTGGAATCTAAAGGATCTTTAACTCCCATTAGCCCAAGTCTGACCTATTCTTATCTATATTAGGTTATTTTAGCTTTTAGTCCTATTCGAACCACATGTATTTTGGTCCTATAAACCACAAATCACATATCCTACAGATATCCATACATTCATGGTATTATTTGGTACAATTATAACTTATAGGATTGCCTCCTCATTTGTCCTCACTTGAGATAACCTCATTGAAGTTCCCAATCATTCATTTTCCATGGGACCCTATTAAATTAGTTATACATTTTGAATAATCTAAACATGATCTCCTAAACTCATAAACAAGATACACATATATAGCGGTGAAAAACCAAGAGAACGAAGAGTTTTGTACCATGATTTTTGCATTTATGGCTTGGTTTGTGGTGATAATCTCCTCCACATAATAATCCTCCTAATTTTAGAACAACATGATATTAGTGCTAAACCTATGTGCCTTCATGTGAGGTATCTATACATATTGTAGAGTTATTTTCTGCAAATTTTTAGCTTGCACATGTGTAAACACCAGATTTTTCACACTAGTATACAATAAGAAAATAGAAAACGTAAATTAGATAATGAACTTAGAACCCGATAAAAATCTTAGAATAGAGCTAGAGTTGTACTGAACTCATTCCTAGTTTAAAAACCCAAATAAAATTTCTTTGATCTTAATAAATACCAAAAAAAGATTTCGTATCTCGAGCTGATAACTCAAGATATAAGTAGAAGTAACCTAAATTTTAAACCGATAAAATATTATCTATTAACAGAACTTATTGGTATAAAACAATAATCCAAAGATGAATTACTAGGATTATAAATATGTAGTAGATATTAATATAGATCATTAATTACAGGTCTAGATCTCAAATAAAAATTTCAAAACCCACTGTTATATTTGTTAGGGAATTCTGAATTCATTAAGAATTAGTTCCTAATTTGATTTATAGGATTTGAAAAATTTAATCGCGTAAGTTAAAATACTAAAATTAATTAATCATGTAAACTTTAAACTAAAACTTTGAATATATAAACACTCTAGAGTTTTTGTAAAAACTTAGATAATTTTTATTTATGTAAAACTCTTACATAACTGTTATAAACATATGTTTATAAATTGATATTTGCTAAAATATTTCAGTTAACTATTAAGCAACTAATGAAACAAAATTTAAAAAAAATGAAAACCCGATGCTGCAGTTTTGAATCATGGTACACAAATGGAATTCTGACTGCAGCAACTTGTAAATCACATCCCAACTTGCTCCATTTTTAACACACAAATTCAACTTGAAAATGACACTTCAACCAATCTACAAACTACACATATAATCCTCATTAAATGCTAGGAGTTGTAGCACAAATACAAGAGTGTATGAGTTGCAAATTGGCCTTCAATTCCCGTGGAAACAACATCATTATTTACGCTATTTCAGCTCTATTTTGGACAAAAATCATAGGCTTAGTTGAGTTGATTTTTTTGACCAAATAAGCATCAATAGGAGGCCTCTAATTGGACACTTCAAGCACCAACAATTAGTTGTAAATTTGATAAAGAAATTAGTCCAAAAAGTATGAAAAATTGCAGCTCATAACAAATTTTTCTTGCATCTGTTTAGCACGAATTTTAGCTGGATTTTTATGCAACTTGAGCTCCAAATTTACACCTATAAATTACATTAATTAACTAGCAAAAAAATACAATTAATTCCCCTAAAAAACAACCACAAATTTTGTACAAAATTAACAAAAATCAACCTTAGAAATTTGTATAGAATTTCATCTAAAAATCTACCAGCTGAAAACGTGATTTTATCAAGCCTAAAACAACCTCTTTTGTGTCCTAATCTTAGCCTAACCTTAGTACATATATAAAGGCATAAGTTGGCTACAAAACCAACTCAAAATCCTCCAAAACATAATCCAAATATCCACCTCAAACAGCCATTGCGAATAGCTTTCTCTCCTTGGTTATTTCTTCGTTTGGATAACCTCTAAGGAGCTCTAAAACAAAATATGACCCCTGTTTTACTTCCTATATTTTATCCAAGTATCAAACACATCCAAAAACATCAATTTCCTCCTTCAAACAACACCAAAAACCAAGCTAAATAGCCCTTGGTTTGCCATAAAACCAAGTTGAAATCCAAGCTCAACAAGGTAAGAAATCTTGGTTAGAATTAGTTAACTTCTAATATAGTTAAATCTTATTATCTAACCTTTGATATAGGTTTGGTTCTTTCTAAGGAGGGGAGTTGGGAATCCTTTTCTACATCAAGCCAAGGTAACTCCTAACCTAACATTATATTCTTGTTACATTTATGCGTAGACATTAGGTTGAATTGTGTAGCATTGGAGAAAGGTTATGTGTTTGGGAGAAGTGATTGTTCCATTGATGAATTCAACTAAATGGATTATTATTATAGTAGAAATTCTTAGATGTTGATGGCTAAGGAGAACATCATCTTAGGAATTTTATAAACTTAAGTATAGTAAATTCGGATATAGGAAAGAAGTGGCCAAAACAATGCTCAAATTTCATCTAAACTAGTTTAAATTCATGTCTAATGCCCTTAGGACCTTATATGAACATAAAACTTGATAAAACAAGCTTTAAAAGCATGATTAAGAGTTCTACATGATAAGAAAAATAATATGAACAATTCATAGAAGTTACACATATTAATAATTTCACAAGTTGTGAATCGTCTGAGGAAATGGATAAAGATTTAGATAATGAAATGAGATTCTCTAAATAATACAAATTCTAACTAAAAAGGGCAGATAAGGTTGGCAGGTAAAGTAAAATAAATAAAAAACTACTACTAACAAGGGCATTAAACAATTTAAGACTTGAATAGAACTTTAATAGAAAATTTAAGTAAGTTCATCTTAGATCTAGAATGAATGATATTTAAATAAAAAGAAATTCGATGAAACTAAATGATAAATATCCTTTTTCCTATAGAATCAACACCTTAGGAAATCGATATAAGCAATAGGAATTATATCAAATACCGACATAGGACACTTAGACACTCATAAGAATTCAATATTCTGTTTATAAGTATTATTGATAAATATTTTCATCTCAATAGATAATTTTGATACTGTTGAAGACTTTCCGATCGATTACTACGATTGAACAATATGAACAAGTGAGTAAGTCAGACTTATTACATTGTTTGTGTTTGTAGTTTAGCTACATTATAATACAAAAATAATAATAATGAACTCGTGTGTATATGGGTTATAGGTATCGCTTGTTGTTTGAAATTACTTGGTTGATAAATAATATTAAATAAAAGTGATAATGGATTACTTGTGAATTTACTGTATGTAAAGCATGTTGATTTTCTGAATGAAGTTTGAACACTTTTGACTTGTTTAAAAATTATTGGAATCATAAATAAAATGAACATGCATTGCATAAATTGCATATATTGCATTATAATTATGTGATATCCTACTACTGTTAGAATTTCAGTTCTAGTAATGCTTGGTTTTTCTAAGCAAGAGGCTATTAGTTCTACATAAGATTACCTTTGTTCTGTCGATTCTATGGGAACTAATAGGTAATGAAGGACGCCGACCATGGTATCGCTATGAAATGTCTAGCACTTAGTGGAGTTTCTAAAGCTTACACAGGAAATGAGTGCTTAAAATAAAATTAACATAAAGAGATAAATACTATGAGGATTGTGGCTTTCCTGTATACTTAGTTTCTCTAGGTAGATGATTCATAGATCGGTTTTCCTTCAACCCCAATGAGAGGATGTAAATCTCCATCCTGTTTAGATTCCGGATTGTCCAAGCTTGTAATTGTCATATGCTTGAATGATGCATAACATATGTTTGATAATAACTTGCTTGTTGTGTGATATATTCGAGTTATCCACTGAGCCCGTAATTTATACTCACACTCCTACAGTTGTTATAGGTTGACACTTCAACCTTGGTTTATTCCTTCTAGGAGCTTAACACCAGTAAGGTTCTAAAGCTGGAAGAATTTTGGGATAGGTTATATAGTATTGCCTAGTTATATGTATTAGATCTATTTATGGTGATGTATTGTTATTCGTATTCATCATTCTTATCAAGCAACTAAAAGGATCCTGTTTTGTTAAACCTATGTCATTTTCCAAGGTAGATCTAGTAATAATATATGTATATGATATTGTCTGGGTCATTAGACTGTATCATAATATATGTGTTACTACTAGAGTACCCTTGGGGTGTGACAACATGGTTCTTCTTCTTCTTTGTGATAAATGGGATGTTAGGCCTACAAGTGGCAATCAAGTCAAATGTAGTCTATTTAGGATAATCTAATCCAACTCTTCTCACATTCCAAACTGGTGTCTTAAATGGGATCGCACTTGAAGTTGAAAAGAGAGTGTTCATCATTTCATTCATCATGGAGAATGAAAGTTTAAAGAAGTAGTGATACAAATTAGAGAATCCATGTGTTTATGGTCTAGCAGTATAACTCAATATAAGGATTTTCATTATATTTTTTAGTATTATGATTTATGTGGAATTGAAAATTAAAGATATGAACAATTTCTTCTTAAATGTGACACATTGATAAAAAGAATTGAATTAGTTGTTTGACTTAATCGATATGACATACGATCAAAAGAAACACCAAAGAATAATCTTAAGATAAAATACTCAATATTATTCAATAAGATTGGGAAACAATTCCAAAGAAAACCAGGAGGCAATTGACCACAATTAATATCAAAAGATAATAAAATATGTAAAAAAAATCATACTAACATAACTCTAATAACCTTTATATACTGATGCGCTACTACTGATCGTATCAAATTATAAAATTTATAAACCCAAGTTAAATCCTACGATCGAGCTATGCAAGTATACCTATCTAGAGTAGTATAGGATTTTATCAGATGTTGTCTACAGGTATCTAAGAAACAAGTAATAGTATTACCTTTTTTCTACTATTTAGCCTAAGTCTTGACGCAAATCTATTGCTAACTACTAATTAACTAATTTAGTAAACACTAAGATCAATTATATATGCTTTAACAATAAGTAATCAATCACAAGACATACCTTTTGTCATGATCCACCATAAACAATAGTTTCTTATAATAAAATATTGATTAATGAGTTGTTTACACTTTGCACTACATAATCACGCAATTAAATCAATTACTTCCTCGATTTGATCAATTCCTAACCCTAAATGAGATAGTGGAGACCTCTCCCTCACTAACGCCACATAAGATTGCATTAAATATTATGATTCCTAACATAAAGATTTAATCTTTATGTAGAAAACCAAAGTTTCCCTACCTCCAGCTGAAACATGTAATCTCTCTATTCATGACGATCTATCTTATTAGATGAAACCTCTTTCTATCTAACAAGAATCATACATGTAATCAAGCTTGTACATAAATCAATCATAAGATAATTAAAACACATGAATAGATACAAAGGCATAAACTTTCATTAATAAAAAGCAAATCAAATCATATGAGGGTTTAGGGTTTCACAAGACTTAAGGCATAAAGATTTACTCCTACATGGAGTTTATAATGGAAACAAGAAATCTAGAGAAGTAATCAATAAATATGATATAACAATAAAACCCCTTTTTTGACCTCTTATGATTTCCGATGAAGCTTAAATACTTCTCCTCTTTATAGTTCGTCTTTTCTCTCTTAGGGTTTAGAAAATTCGCCAAAAGATGATTGAATACAAACACAAGGTGGCTATTTATAGTAAAAGATGGGAAACATGTTTGCACAGCCTAATCTGCATGACCATGCTCAGAGGAAGGCTAAAATCCAAAGTTTAATTGTCATTGATATTTATAACGTGTATTGGCTATTCTGCATGACAATACAAAATTGGAGGGGCTAAAATTAGAAAAGTTGATTTCTTCTCTGTTTGCTCTCTAAAGTGCTCCCTTGCATTCATCATGGCCATGCATAAGGTAGTGCATGTACAAATGTAGCTCATGTCCATATTTTGCTAATTTCTCCTTTATTTTGTTTGAATTATCTTTAATTTTTCCAAATATCATCTTTTTAGTCTTGGAATCAATATTTAAGCAATTAATTATCCTTTTATTGATAAAAATATAAGAAATACATATTAAATATGTCAAAATAAGCAGTATAGATAAAGGTCTATCGACACTTATCAAACTTCCCCATAAGAAAACGAAATAAGGACAAAAGAATCTACCATCAATTATACTCTTTAGAAAATACATATCACAAGTAGCATTTTTTTTTTAATTTTATTAATCCAAATGATGCATTAGTGCCTACCACTCAAACCTATCATAATTGTTCTTGTACCTGGCATACTAATGTTAAAATTTTAAGGTTAATCCAAGTAAGTCAAACTATTACCCTCACCACTTAAGAACCGCTTCTAAAGTCATAAAAGAAATACAAAGTTAAACAAAGAAAAAATGGCTTGGTTACATCTCACCACTTATTAGAGAGCATATAAATCGTTCAACTACCTCTCTAAGCACAACCTAGAATGAAAGTATATGGTATCAATCATTCTCCTAGATTTTCTTCTTTAAATGAAATCTCTCAAAATTTTTTTTATAGCCTTTAGAGGGGGGTTTTAGCCTCCATCTTTTCCTTTTACTTTGGATGGGTTTTTGCCCGCTTCTTTTTAGCTCAACTTTTTTTTTCTTTTAAATCAATTGGGTATAAGAAGCTTGTATAGTCAATAGCAGGGTTAGACTTCACTCTTTTGAGGGACCAAAACCCGCCCATATGAACTAACCCTTTTATGTGATCAGTTTAGCACAATAATTGATTAATTTTCAAAGAGATTACTCAAGAAGAATCACTAAGTGATTGATTTCATTTGCCCTTTTTACAAAAGTTATAAGGGCTCTCAAAGTTTTTGAAAAGTAAATATATTAACTCACAAGCTTAGAAACATAACCATTTGAATTTAAACTAGGGACTTCGACCTCTTTCATATGCTAGATTCAATCATTAAATAGCAAATAAATTTACTCCAATAAGATTTCATCCTAAAACTTTAACTATGTAGACTAAGTTCGAAATAGGTGAGAAAGGCACACACAGTCACTATACTTTTTCTTTCCAATGCTAACTTTATGAACAAATGAGCATAATTTCAAGATTCTAATCTTCAAAATATATCAACTTTAAAGTTCATTTGCAAACTCATAAATAAGGGAATATTGATTAACAAGTGTGTAATATAATTAAACACAATTTAAGGCCCAAATAATTTCTTTCTTAGAATTTCCTTTCCCTACACTTAAGTAAAACATTGTTCCCAATGTCTTCCCAAATCAAGCACAAATAAGGAAAAAGGGAAAGAAAGAAAATAAAAAGAGAAAAGGACACTAGAACTATAAACCTCTAGATTTTACTACAATTATAAGTAAACCCTAGGACCATAAGTCAAACCGAAACCCTAAAGATGGTTTAGTTCTACATTAAGTTCTAGAGTGCCTAGATCTGGTAAGACCGCGCTCGAAACCCTAAAATAGAAAAAATGAGATAACAAGGGATAATAGTCCGAAATAATTTGTTATAGCCTGAAAAAATCAAATTCACAAAAATTCATTCGTTTCGGACCCGAACAGGATCGGTTTTCGAAATGAAGGTCTCAGTACGCAAAACGGTGAAAATATTTTGATAATATATTTAGAATTGTAATGAGATGAGGAATCGTAAAATATCAGATATAAAATTTTTCTTTTTCTAAAAATACCAGATTAGCTCTTTTTATGCTTATTTTTTTACTACTGGTATTTTATTTGTCTAGTCTACTATTCATTTTCTATTCACTACTATTCATTACTATTCCTCTATTTCTACTTTTTTTTTACCACATGCTTCTTACACCTTACATACCTATTCTTACATTTTTCATTTCCAATACAACTTTTTACATAACTTTTTTTACACTTTATTTATTTTTCTCCACAAAAATTAATTTTTTATTACTCCCTCTCCTTCCTCTCATTGTGGCCGCGCTACCTCCCCCTCTCTCCTCCAAATTTCTTTTCTTTTTAATTTATTTTATAACACTTAATTTCGCTCCACATTTCTCTATAAATACCACATCTCTTTCAATTTCTTTCACACATCTTTTCTCACATACCAAAACTTACCAAAATCTCTTCATAACTTTTCTCTCTAGCAATTTCCTCTCAAACAATCTCTTCCTCTCCATATCCATAAAATATCCAGCTCTTTTTGGAAATTTACTAAGCACACTATCCCTTTAATTCTTTCATCTTCAATCCTTTATCAACCTTATGTAAAAATTCTAGACCTTTTTTTGTTCGTGTAACATAATAATCCCCATGATGCTAATGCTAGGGAAAGAAATCATGAAGAACAACATGTTGTTCATGTCTTGTTCATCTTCATCATATGTTCTTGTTATATTATGCTTCTAACTTAACTCTTTATATGTTATTATATATATGTATGTATCTATGTTTCTTAGAGCCTAAATACTCACTAATCTAACTCCTTATTTAATGCTTTATTACATGTTTTATTATCTATTTCATGCAAATAAATAAGACTAGTCAATCTCTAGTTTTAGACTTATTCTTAATCAAGTCAAAACAAAAACGGGACTTGTCCATAATCTAAGTCTAGCAGAAACTTAAATAAAAATCTAAGACTCCTATAGATGTATTTTTATTTCTTGTCCTTACTTATTTCGTAAGATTGATATTTTTTTGAGTCTCAAGAACCCTTGAAATTAATCTAAGACTTCTATAATTTTTTATATTATGCTTTTATTATTTCTTTAAGGAACTTGTCCATTTCTTAGTTCTGGGAAGTCTTAATGACAAGCGAAGACTTCCATATTTTTGTTGTTATATAATTGCCTATTTGATTATCTATTCCTTATTTTCTACTTGACTTATATTTATCTCATAACATAATCATTAAATTCATATTCATGCATGATCATAAAGTGATGTTGTTGTCTTAATAAAGCTTTTCAAAAGGGAGGTTAGATTATTTTCTTTTGTATAAATGAGACTAAATTCTTAAAGAGGAATAATATTTAACACTAAGGAAAAATTTTCATTTAGATTAAGAATGATTTTTCTAGCCATATCCTATCCTAAATGTTAAAGTAGATTTATTATAAATCTTTAATGTTGATAATTTTTTGCTACACAAGTTTTTCTTAAAAACTTATTTTATGGCATATGCCAATATTTTGATAAACACTAAGAACGAGACTATTTTCAAGAAAAACTTAAAATCAACTCCCTAGTTAAATGCCACTTAGAAATAAAATTGGTATACAACATAGGGCAATAAGTTTTAAAAGGAAAAAATTATTTTTCTCATATAAAAATAGCAGTTATAATGATTAGGCACTCACTTTCAACAAACTAGAAATTTTAACTTCCTTCCAACAAATTAAAAAGGAAAGAGTATAAAACTTAATTTTTTTAACTTTTAAAATAAATTGTTCTATAAAAATCATTATTAGGACAATATCACTAAAATCATACATATAATATGAGTTTATATTAGTATCAATTAACTTTCAACTATATAAGTATTATGTGCTTGTTTTAAGATTTTTATATGATGTAAAACTTAGAAAAATGTGAATTTAAGCGTTGAAACTTTTGGGTCAGATCTATAATGACCCATTTTGAAACCGAATGGCTTTAAATGTCAAAAATAACATTAGAAATAGATAGATCTTTTCAATAAGGTGGAAAACGACTACTAATATATGAAATTTCGAGTTAAAATAAGTAAGTTATAACCGTTTTAAGTTGGAATTTTGTAACCAGGAAAATGACACTAATTTAATTTGATAGAGTTAGAATTGTAAATAGAACTTGGATGATATACTCATTTTGGGTATTCTTTTGTTTAGATGATGAGGACCAAGACTTTCTCTTTCCATAGGATTACTTTTATTGATAGCGATCGCCATGACCAAGTGAGTTTTCTTTTACATTTTATGTATTCGTGCATATGCTTGTAGAGTAGAGCACTGGATTTTAGGAAAAGATGAAATTGGTATGCATGTGAGATTATCATGAAAATTATGTATGTGATTCGTTATGTGTGATCAATGAACGATAAGTATATCGAGACTCGATTGGTTGGTTGATGTAAATTATCTCTATGTATGATGCTTTATGTTCGAATATTGGTTGATTTCCTTAAATGAGATTAATTGCGGGTTGGAAATTCTTATAACTAAATTGATCATGCGTATGATTTAGAGAATCATATTCGCATTTTGTTACTACTTCTATTCAAGCAGATCGTAAAAGTAAGCTGCCTAGCTATATCTTGAGAAATTAGGACTTTAAGGGAATACAACCTCATAGTATAGTTGAGCCAAACCAATTGCTTTAGATAAGGAAGGCCTAGAGGCTAGTAGTACGATTGTTTGGAACCCCAAGACCCTGCGCAATATGGTCATTAGACCTATTCAAAGCATTCCATAACCCTTGATATGAAGGGTATAAATCCATTTTACATACAAATTTGGATAGCCATATGTAATTATTTGATCATGTGGATGTTGCATCTCATATATTTGCTAATGGACTTGTTTGATCGTTTGTGTACATTTGTGTAATGAATTATCTTACTAAGCTAGGTATACTTACCTCCCAATAGATTTTTGATATCGCAGGTTTATCTACTTTTGAATCTAAGATCACATCTTATGAGGTAGGACATATAACTCTTGGGAAGATTTTGGGGGAATTCTATTTAAGGACTCGATGTTAGATTTCCTTCAAAATTTTTTAGTTATGGTTATCTATTTTAAGTAGGACAATGATAGAATTATGACTATTGGAGATTTATCGGGGAAATGCCCCTATGGAATTGTAAGAATATTGACCTTTAAGTTATGAATATAAATGTTCAAGCATTTTCTTGATTGTCATATTTTTACTATCTTAAACAATATATCCTACCGGCGTCTCGTGTTATTGTGAAAGTATGTCTTGCATATGGTGCCAAAGTTTTTGCATGACTAAGGAACATTATTCCTAAGCTGTAATATTGTATGTGGCAGACTGTCAAGTTTAAGGTACCCTTTGGAAAGTGACAAGAACTTCCCCGGTTGATGTAGAGATGTCATCATGAATTTGCCTTAACTGGTACAAGAAAGGAGAAATTTTTAATAGCATATATTAGCAGCAGCATCACTAATCTTATGAACCTATAAAAGTTCATGCTTGTAGACAAATGAAAAAAAAAAAAAATGAAGTTAGCCTATCCTTAAGTCTAATGTGTAAGTCCAAATGATTCCATCAAAGATAAGAGTCTTCCCATGTAGGGAGCTCATTAGTATAAACCAAAGCATAATAGCAAATAAAAGAAAATGAGGATAAGTTATCCTCGTCATCATCATCCTCTTCACTATCATTATCATCATCATCAGAAGCACTAAGAGTCTTGTCAGCTTCATCATTATCTGCCTTCCTTCTTCACCCTTATCATCCCCTTCTTCTTCTTCCTCTCCACTAGAGGACTCAAGTTCAAGTACAACAATTGCTTTCCCTTTTCTTTTAGATGGACTAAGAGCATCAATAGCTAGAGACATTGGCTCTAGAGAAGACTCATAAGTTGGAAGATTGGCTGGTGGTAGCGAAAAACAACTAGCAAGAGTGTAGAGGAATCCCTAACTGCATGCTTGAACTTCTTGTTCTTCTTTCTTTCTACTTGGAACTCATTTCTTAGAAATTAGAGTTTAGGATCTTTAGAAGATGAAGCAAAAGCAGGGCTATAGACACCATGGGGTGGTGTCTTAAACTAAGAAGTAAATGTGAAACCATCATATATCCTGGTCAAACCATACCTATAAAAAAGGCCATCTATGATTCTCTTAACTTTCACATAAGGAGTATTTGATGGTGGCTCTCTAAATAACCTCATTCCTTTGAGAAGTTTGGTAATATATCCCCCATAATATAATCCCTTAACTCTTAGGTCTGTTGCCTCCTGCTTTAGGAAATAAGCTACTTTAACACCCACATTAATAAGATATTTCATAGCAACGCTATACAAATG